>OY757907.1:93289925-93299925 GCA_963585895.1 Sepioteuthis lessoniana
AAAAAAACAACCCAGACAGCTACGTTCGTTCCAGAATACACCGACTGCATATGATCTGGATATGACACTAAACAATCTGATGGTGAGGCTCCAATAGTGCTGGAGCTTTGGGGAATGTAGAATACTCCTTCATTGCCAAACTCAGTCGGCTGTAGAATACACCGGCTGCATCTCTACAGGGAGGTAACACTCCCCAAGAAGTGTCCTGGATATGACATTAAACAATCTGATGGTGAGGTTCCAGTAAAGCTGGATGATGGGGAATGCGGAGCACCCCTTCATTGCCATTGCTCCCAGGTCCACTCTGGCCCGGAATGGTGGCACCTGTTAGGGCCCTATCTACGGGTTAAATAGAACTAACCGCATACTTATGCTAAACTGAATTGTTTGAATTAGAACTGTTTGACTAAACTGAATAGCTTTAAATAGAAATGTTTTAAAACTGTACTTACATTTAAATGTGTGCTTATGCTAAACTGAATTGTTTTATAATGGAACTGTTTTTGACATTGAAACTGTACTTACACTAAACTGAATTGTTTTATATAGATTTCCTGTACTTATGCTAAACTGAATTACCTGAATTAGAACTGTTTGAATAAATTGAATAACTTGAAATAGAAATGTTTTTAACAATTAAACTGTGTTCTCATGCTAAACTGAATTGTTTGAAATAGAACTATTTGCATAAAAGTAGATGTGGCGTTAAATAACCTACAAAGGTTGATATGCCATAAAAACCAACCAACCAACCAACCATAGCAATACTTGGAACAATTTAACTTTGTCGACTTATGCTAAATCTCGTAGACCCCACTGGACTAGCCTCGCCCAGGTCCAAAAAATCAACTCACTTCGCCTAGCGTCGAATCTAAACTCCCTCGTCCAGTTTCAAATCTCAACTAACTGCTTTTTTTTTTTTCAAAAATCACCCCAAATCATCAGCCCATCGCTTCCGGGCATGACGTCATTCACATCCCCATTTCTATTTCCTATCCGGGTTTTTTATAATGACATCTGTGATTGTCACATCCTCCCCGCGCGAGCGTGAACACCTGCGCTCAATATGTGCCCCTACCCGTGCACTAAGCCGAATAGTTCTAAGCCTAACTAAACTGAAAGTTAACCAACGAAAAATGATAATATTAAAAAAATCCTTCCGCAATTATATAACACCCCCCACTAAAAAATAAAGAAAAGAAAAAAGAAAAAAAAAATCAATATTTTGGCCGATAACTTTTTAGCACTGCCTTGTATATGATGACTGAATCTTCTGACATGTTTGAGGCAGTTGATCTTGCGTTTGTGTGTCGAAGCAATCCATTATATTTGCGTTGAACCATTCATAATACCTCATGTCTCTTGGTGTAACATGATTGACTGGCTTATGATAATTCCAAGTAATAAAGAGGCTAATTTCTGGGGAAGGAAAGAGAGAAGAAAAAAAAAGAAGAAAAAACAGACTTTACGAAACGGCCAGCTGATCTCTGATAAGTTAGGCCTAAGTGCTCGTTGTAGGTCAGCCAGTCACAGGTAAATGATTAAGGTAATTAAAAATGACTAGAAAAAACAGGGGGTCCCAAAACCTCAGTGTATGTGTGGAACCACCAGAAACGGATATGTTCCTCACTCTGTAACCAGGCGGAAGAAAGCAGACGACTCAGGTTTGAAAGTCAGTTAACAGTCGAACGCGATGAGGTAAAGACCGTCAGTCGATGGCAAGATACGACTTTGTGATGACGGCCAAGGGTTGCAGGTGAGTTTTGAAAAAGGGGTCTCACAGCAGACGCTCGGCTGTGGAGACGAAATCAGTGAACAAGTACTGTAGAAATACAAGAGAAAACCAGAAAGAAAATTCAAGTTCTAAGTCTGCTTTCTTTCTCCTTATGATATGTTGTTTCTCTTTGTCCAGCTAACGCAGGTGACTTCCGTCTTCATACTCTATTTATTTCTCCCCGAGGACTACTTAAAAGGTCTAGTAGCTCATAAACTTTTGTGCAAGTGAACTAAGACAGAGTTTTGTGAGTTCGTCGCTTAAGACGTAGCGATACACGCTTAAACCCGTTCGCCACCTGGTGGTACACTGTGTATAATACTAAGCTGCATCTAGTTGTGAGGCTCCAGTTTTAGCCTCTAGGGAGTGAGGAATCACCTCTTTGTGGCCATTACTCCCAGGTCCACTCTGATCCCGTGTGCCAATACCTGTTACGGTAGTATCAATGGGTCAAATAGATCCATTCAAAAGTTATTCATAAAAAAACAGAACAGCTTAAAGCCATATACATGTATGCAAAGAAATGCTTATTATCTAATCGGTATAGTTACTTATTACCATGTAGTTTCTTACATGTCACTAGCATTATCAAGGAAATACTCGAAAGAATTTTCCGGAGGGGGCGCACTTAGCGCAACGGTTATAGTCCAAGGATATGGAATCGGCGAATTAAGTTCAAACCCTGGACGAGGTTCTCTGTGTCCACTCTGCGCTATGTTCTTTGGAAAGGCATGAATTCATGTTTTCTCTCCCTAGCTTTGGATAAATAGTGGGGCAGATTGTGTTCTTTAACCTTGATAAGGCAACCGGTGTAAGAGAAGAAAAACTCTCAATTTAAACCAGTCCTGACTCTCTAAAAAAATCAACCTTGTGTAATATCCCGCTCGTTGTTTGAGGGGTTGGGTAAATTCAGACTTTAAGCTATATAATTGAGCAAGTTATTTGTATTAGGAAAAATTACTTGATGCTAAAATTGTTTACAAATGATTATCAACGTTAGTTACTCGAAACCATGAAAGTGCTAAGAAAAATATTACCTATTTCTTATCTAAATAACACAACAAGGTTTGACTTGCCCTCAAACCAACCAACCAACCAACCAACCATGACATGTTTTTAATTAAAAGCTAATTTTTTAAGCCAAAGAATCCAGGATTTTTATTACTTCTTGTGAAACATTATACAATCAAAACATTATACATTCAAAACATTATACAATCAATCTGACACTATGACTAAACTATCCAGCATCGAAACATAGAAATAAACATATAAAAGGTATACTTAATTTTGGACAGCAACAAATTCAGATTTTTTTAAATTACAGACTTCTAGTATTTGAGACTTTGGAAATAAATTTTGCCGAATAATATCCGTTTTGATTGTATAATTTTCCTCTAGGAAATAAATCCTGGTATCTTTTATTTAGAAGAAAATTAACTTTTTATAAAAATATTTAATCTTATACTTATTTATGAGGGATACTTTATATATCATGTAATTATCAACATTGTTTTGCTGTATTTTATTTTAGATGGTATGATAGCAAATAAAAGTATTACTATACTGACAATTTCGAAGCCTTTTAAACTAGGCCTCAAAGCCATAGAGGCTGCTCGCATAATTCAGAAAATGGAACGGTATCTGACATACTGCTCCAAATTGGTTAAAGCATTATAAAGCCGGGTTTGGGTTCATTGTTTAATGGCATATCAAACTTTGTAGGTTATTTAATTCCAAAACCATTCTCCTAGAAGAACAGTAGTGGTACTATTTAACCCATAGCTGGGAGGATAAGGGGGTTCATATTTTTCCCCAAGGGTATTTGCCAGAAAGTGAACGTAATAGCGCGATTGGAGTACGAACTCGCGTACTACGATTCCGCAGTCCATCGCTTTAACCATGACTCCACGAGGTTACTTGTCATTCCGAAAAAAAAGTCCAAAAATGAAAAGCCATCTGTTGTCGATTATGATGATTTAAAACGCAAATTAGAAGAGAACCGGGTTGTCAGCGCACTAAAATTTGGTGAAAACTTTGTGCCATCAGCTGATACTACATGTAGAACAATGCATGAGATTCAGAAATATACATACACTCTGAAAAATTTTCCCATGATGGCATGAAGAGAAATTTAATTACAATCCTTTAAACTGTCTGTAAGTTTGTTTCGTTCTCGAGTTGCCACTCATATGTGTGTGAACGATAATGGACTTTGTTTTTTCACAGCTTCGATGTAATTTAACTTCAGACAAAAATCAGCTTCTGATTTTATTCGTAAGACAGCGAGTAATAACACGAATTAGAAACAACAATACATTCTCCCGGTGAGGCTCAAACTCAAGTCCCTTTTGCCCAGAAAAAGATGTTATTATCTACGCCAGCTGCTTTGCTGTCTAAGCTACGGGAGTAAGTGTTATAACAGACTAAATAACACATATAAAACCATCAAATAATCTTGTACGCCCCTCTGTGAATGCATCACACCAGAGCAATATCAGCTTCCTGTTTTATTATGGACCATTTCACGTCCGTTATTTCTGTTGAATAACGGAAACTAAAGCCAGTTTGATGGTCTGATATTTCGCTGACATTTTGATGTCCGTTGGCTCCCTTGATGTGAAAAGATCTGAAAATAACTCAATGTAAAAAAAATAAAATAAAATAAATAGATGAATAAATAAATTATATGATAAATCCTCTAAGGGTACCATTTTTCATCAATGCTCTGAAGAAAGATACTTTCTTTACCGAGATGCATGTCACACTTGAAGATAATCGGAGAACTGTATGACTCAAGTTATATAAAGATATTTTAATATTCTTTTGTCTTAACTATATTTTCCCACTCGGTTGGGGCTGTAGAATATGCAGAATGCTTCTTATCAGAGGGGTAAAGCCAACCCCAGCGAGTGTCCTGGATATGACACTAAAAATTCTGATGGTGAGGTTTCAGTATTGCTGGAGCTTTGGGGATTGCAGAGTACCCCTTCATTGCCATTGCTCCTAGGTTCACTCTATCCCAGAGTGGTAGCACCTGATAAGGTCCTATCGATGGGTTAAATATAACTAAACTGCATTCTTATGCTAAACTGAATTGTTTGAAATGAAAGTGTTTTTGACATCGAAACAGTACTTACGCAAAACTGAATTGTTTAATATAGAACTGTTTGGACATTTAACTCTGTGTAAACAAAATTCATACTAAGAGTAAACTGAATTATTTGAATTAGGACTGTTTGTCTAAATTGAATAGCTTGAAATAGAAATGTTTTTGACAAACTCTCTACTTATACTAAACTGAATTGTTTGAAATAGAACTGTTAATTTGTATAAAAATGGATTTTGAATTAAATAACCTACAATGGTTGATATGCCATAAAACCCAACCACCCAACCAACCAACCAAATTTTATCTATATTCGTTGTTTATTTTATTATAAACACTCTATCGAGCCGAAATCGTTTGATTTTTACCTCCTCAAAATACTCATGCCAATAAAACGTTAAGTAATCGCAAGGCAGCCGTAATTTGCAAAGGGAATAAAAAATTAATACACTTGACATTCCAATAACATTTGCTTTAAACCAAAGATTATTTTTGTCCTGTCTGCAGGGCTTTAAATACACTGACTGTATTCTTTGCAGAGGGGTAAGCCCCTTCCTCGGATATAAGGAGATATCCTGGTTGTATCACTGAGCTGCATGAGAATGAGACTCCATTTCTGGATATCTGGAGAGTGTGGAGTCCTCGAATATAGTAGAAGGAAATTCTCTGTCACATTTAATGAAATATATTCTAGATAGATAGATAGATAGATAGATAAAAACATTAATAGATAGAGAGATAGATCATACATACGTATATATATATATATATATATATATATATATATATATATATATATATATATATATATATATACTAAAAAGACGGGGTTGATAGATAGATAGATAGATAGATAGATAGATAGATAGATAGATAGTTGGTCGCGTTCTATGATATATCAACCTTTGTCAGTAATTTAATGCCAAACCCATTTTTATACAAATAATCAGTTCTATTTCAAAAATTCAGTTTAACATGAGTACACAGTTTAATTGACAAAAACATTTCTATTTCAAGTTATTCAGTTTAGTCAAACAGTTCTAATTAAAACAATTCAGTTTAGTAAAAGTATAATATTTGTCCACACACAGTTGATGTCAAAACGGATCTATTTCAAACAATTCAGTTTAGCGTAAGTATAGTTACAATATCAAAAACAGTTCCATTTCAAACAATTCAATTTAGCATACAAAAATAGTTCCATTTCAAACGATTCAGTTCTGAATAAGTACGCAGTTTACACGTCAAAACATTTATATTTCAAGCAGTACAATTTAGCATAAGAGCGTAGTTTAGATCTATTTAACCGTATCAGGTGTAACCACTCCTGGCTAGAGTGGACCAGGGAGTAATTGCAATGAAGAGGTGCCCTGCATTCCTCAAAACTCCAGCATTACTGAAACCACACCATCAGATTGTTTAGTGTCATATCATGACACTCGTTGTGGGGGGAGTTTTAAACCACTTGCAGATATGCAGTCGGTGCATTCTACAGCTGCAATTGACTGGGCAGATAGATTGATAGATAGACTGATACATAGATACATACATACATACATAAAAAGACATAGATAGATAGATAGATAGATATATAGATAGATAGATAGATAGATACATACATACATACATACATAC
This sequence comes from Sepioteuthis lessoniana, assembly GCA_963585895.1. Classification (NCBI taxonomy): domain Eukaryota; kingdom Metazoa; phylum Mollusca; class Cephalopoda; order Myopsida; family Loliginidae; genus Sepioteuthis; species Sepioteuthis lessoniana. The sequence goes on from OY757907.1 coordinate 93,296,444, forward strand.
ATACATATAAAGACTGAGATAGATAGATAGATAGATAGCTAACTAGCTAGCTAGCAAGTTAAATAGCTAGATAGATAGATACATACATACATAAAAAGGCAGGGATAGATAGATAGATAGATAGATAGATTCATACATACATACATACATACATACATACATACATACATAAAAAGACAGAGATAGATAGATAGATAGATAGATAGATAGATAGATAGATAGATACATACATAGCTAGCTAGCAAGCTAGATAGATAGATAGATACATACATACATACATAAAAAGACAGAGATAGATAGATAGATAGATAGATAGCTACATACATACATACATACATACATACATACATACATATAAAGACTGAGATAGATAGATAGATAGATAGATAGATAGATAGCTAACTAGCTAGCTAGCAAGTTAGATAGCTAGATAGATAGATACATACATACATAAAAAGACAGGGATAGATAGATAGATAGATAGATAGATAGATAGACTCATACATACATACATACATACATACATACATACATAAAAAGACAGAGATAGATAGAAAGATAGATAGATAGATACATACATACATACATACATACATACATACATACATACATACAAAGATTGAGATAGATAGATAGATAGATAGATAGGTAGATAGTTAACTAGCTAACTAGCAAGCTAGCTAGATAGATACATACATACATACATACATACATACATACATACATACATACATACATAAAAAGACAGTGATAGATAGATAGATAGATAAATAGATAGATAGATACATACATACATACATACATACATACATACATACATACATACATACATACATACATACATAAAATGACTGCAATAGATAGATAGATAGATAGATAGACACATGCATACATACATAAAAAGACAGAGATAGATAGATAGATAGATAGATAGATAGATAGATACATACATACATAAAATGACTGCAATAGACAGATAGATAGATACACACATGCATACATACATAAAAAGACAGAGATAGATAGATAGATACATACATACATACATACATAAAAAGACTGCAATAGATAGATAGATAGACAGATAGTAGGGAATCTTAAAAGAGCGAAGGATTTTAATTTATTCTTTAAAATGTTCGTACACGCATCACTTTTTATTTTATTTTCTAACCTTTCTAGGGTTCTAAATGCATGACATAATCAAGATATTTAGATGATGGAACAGATGATAGAGTTACGTAGATTCAGGTTTTTCTCAACCTTATTCGTGCGACGAAATTTCAATTATAATTATATTAGCATTGCAGCTAAACCTATCCGTGCATGAATTTACATATTCCATTTTTGCATACAACAAAACGCTCATAAATAATTTTCTTTTTTATTCTGGAAAAGAAAAAAAAAATGCGATTGCTGGCTCCTGCTGATCCACGGTTTATATGTTACAGTTTCAACTAAGTTCGATTAACACCAGAAGTAAACAATTCATAAATTTACTTAATAGCAGTCTGTATGAACCAGAGTAATGATGTAGGGGATTGGATTGGTTGTGTTTTACGGCATATCAAACTTTCAGGTTATTTAATGCCAAATCCTGTTCACACACACACACACACACACACACACACACAAGTCTTTTTTCAAATCCTACTCTCACCGTAAGCAATATAAGAACACCAAAATATTTTTTTTTTCATGTAACATCTGATGATGGTCATCACGACTAGAAATAAATTTATAATGACACTAAAGAAGTGAATTTTTTCGTTTTATTTTTATATAAAAACAATTTTTTAGCTCTACATGTTGAGTTTCGATGTCTTTTTAATCCCAAATTAAATATACGTCGATAGCCCTTGACATTGAGCACTCAAATTGGATACTTGACCCCTTGGATTTTCTCCTCGGATTATATATATATATATATATATATATATATATATACGTGTGATTTGTAAAAGGTAGTTTGCAGGAAACAATTTTAAACCTGCCAGAGCTCATTTGTTTCCGCACAGTTAAATAGTTCTAAAACTTGCTACGTAATACTAGTAGTTCAGTTTAACACCAATCATTCGTTTGCACACAGTTAAATGGTTTCTAGTTAAGAAAATAATTGCATTTTTCTATTTCACCAATAGGCGGGTCCCTTACAGAGTGGATCTGGGAGTAGTAGTAAGAAAAGATACTCAACGTTACCTAAAGCTCTAGGACAGGAGCCTCGCCATCCGATGGTTTAGTGTCATATTCAGGACACTTGTAGCGTATTCTACAGCCTCAGCCGACTGAGCTGTGCCGATTTCAATTAAAGTTGTTGTTGTTGGCGACTGTTGTCGAGGGCGACCAGAAGGCTCTCTTTTCAATAGCTACTACATTGAGATGTAGGAGAGGTGCTACTCCTTTTCCTGGATTGCTCCACTTTACCCTTGATCCCTACCTTATATTGCTGAGTGTTAAGCAAGGAGGTATCAAGTACAATTCTTAAAGTCTTTGGTATGACTCGACCTGGGTTCAATCACAGGATTGAACCCAGGTCTCATGGACTATTGGCAAACACTCTACCCATTAGACCAATGAGCCAGTTTTCTCTATCGAATTGAAAATTTTAAAAAAATGCTGCGGTTGCTGATATCTACAATAAAAACGAATCTGCTATACATAATGTAATGTTTTTTAGAATATGTTATAATTGTTCTATTTCATTACTAGTTATTATTGATAATCTATGATTATGCACAAGTTATACTAAATCAATTTTTTTTTTGTCGGAGTTTAACAGGTTTGACTTCAGAGATATTTTTTCTCATTGACTGGTTATTGTAACATGGCTAAAGAACCCAGTCTTTCTACTATTTACTCATTGCTGGAGGGAGAATAATCGTATGCATTCCTTTCCCAAAGATATTAGCGCTATGTGAAACATGCAAAAAGCCTGATCCAGGATCTGAACACCTGTTGCCGTGTACATTTTCTACAAAGGAAATCGAACCTAATATATAGAACGTTTAGAAGTAGTCGAAGTTTTAGGCCTTCGCTTCTGGAGTTCTTAGAGCTTTTAGCCCGTGGTTAGTGGGAAGCTATGGCGACCCGAACAAATCGCCTGCAATGATTAATAGAAGTGAATCAGTCGTACTCTCAAAGCTATTTGTAAAACTTAGCAAACAAGACGGATTGATTGACATGCCGTTAAAATCAATCAATCGACTAAAGATTATTTGATTTTGTCTCCTTAAAAGGGGTTTGTTAAAAGAACTTTAATATATTACTCAGTCTTATTAAGTCTTTGTCTAATTGCCTCTCCTTGAGCCATCAAGAAAACATGTTCTACGAAAACAGAGAATTGACTGGAATTACCATCAAAATCAGAGACAAGAAAACATTGGATTGTGGCGCGAAAATGAACGACAAATGTCACTAAACGTGTAATGGCTGAGGCACGTGCACATGTTTATGTCGTTGAAAGTTCAGAAACAGCAATGTAGACT
>OY757907.1:93304925-93387425 GCA_963585895.1 Sepioteuthis lessoniana
CTGGGTTGTACATATACCATTTGTTGGTATGGTCACATCTCCCAGTGGATCCTTGTGAGTTTTTCACACTAGTGTTAACTAAGGGTCTTTTATTGGAGTCTGACAGCAAGTCTCCTCAAGCCTACAGAACATTTCTCAGTATTCTGCCCAATCTTGCCAATGCAATAGTTTGAAAGGTTTCAGCACGTCCTCCGATTTAAAGTCTTCCTTACCAAACCTTTGGCAATCGTTCAAAGCGCATCAATCATCGTCACCTTCGTGTCCCATAGCTTTTTTAGTTTTATTATTATTATTATTATTATTATTATTAGAAGAAGAAGAAGAAGAAGAAGAAGAAGAAGAAGAAGAAGAAGAAGAAGAAATAAAGTGTTCAACACTCCGTAGTGCTAGAATATGCTAGTATACTTAGGAAGGTGCCACGGTTTTAAAAAGACCTGCTATCACTCAACTTTCAGCTATAAACACTTAACGTCTAGTGGGAACATTCAAATCAATAAACACTCAAATAATAATAATAATAATTAACTGTAGAACATAAAGGTGACGATGGTACCACTTGTAGTTGGTGTGTTTGGAACAGTCCCCAAAGGATTGGAAAAGGGACGGCAACAATTGGAAATCGGTGGAATAATCGAAACCATTCAGAATATAGCATTGTTAAGATCGGTCAGAACACTCAGAAGAGTCTGGAAGACCTGAGGAGACTTGCTGTCACTCAGGATGAAGTTAGAGGCCACCAGCTCAACTGGTGTGAAAAACACATTCGGAGTGAAATAATATGGAAGTGCCCGTGGTGTAAGGAAGTGCCCGTGGTGTAATGGTTATCGTTGTAGGAAATGGACACGGCGACAGGAGTTCAAATCCTGGACGATACTGATTGCATTTCACATAGCACTAATACCCTTGGGAAAGTATGAATCCAATTATTCTTCCTCCAGCTATGGGTAAATAGTAGGGCAGACTAGGTTCTTCAACCTTGGTGAGGCAACTAGTATAGGAGAAGGAAAACTCTGAATTCAAACCTGTTAAACTCCGCTTAAAAATTGACCGTGTGTCATATCCTGCCCCAACGGAGGGGTTGGGTAAATATAATAATAATAATAATAATGATAACTAGGTAACTTGCAAGGGATCTTGCCAGAAAATTGAAAAAAACTGAGGAACATGAAGATGACAGTGATATCAATCATAGGGTGCTTAGTTGGTTGGTTAGTTTTACAACGTATCAATCCTTTTCGGGACATTTAACGCCGAATTAAATTTCATACAATTCAGGTTAGTACAAGTTTAGATTTTGTTTAAAAACAGTTAAATGTCTCAACAGTTCAGTTAAATGTCAAAACAGTTTTATTTCAAACAATTCAGTTTTGCATAAATACGCAGTTTCAATGTCAAAAACAGTTTCACTTCAAACAATACTATTTAGCATAAATACACAGTTTAGTTCTATTTGACCCATAGATAGGACCCTATCAGGTGTTACCACTCCGGGCCAGAGTGGACCTTGGAGCGATGGCAATGAAGGGGTGCTCCGCATTCCCCAAAGCTCCAGCATTGCTGGAATCCCTCACCATTAGATTGTTTAGTGTCATATCCAGGATACTCGTTGGAGGTGTCTTACCCCTTTGCAGAGAAGCAGTTGGTGTATTCTACAGCCTCAACCGACTGACCAACATAGAATACTTGGAACAATCCTGAAGACGTTGATTTGGAGTCCTATTGACCGTCAAGACAATGCTACTGTTGAGATCAGCTAAAATACTTAGAATAGTTTAGAGATCTGGGGAGACTTGTTGTCTCTTAGCCTCTAGTGAAAAACCATCTGGTAAAACTCGTGTGAAAGATTCGCGTAGAGTGAAGATGTTAACAAAGAAGTAAAATTAGAAAAAGCTTAAAAATTGGAAAACTATTGATAGTTTGCAAAGGAACTTAACCTGTGACTCAAGATCCCAACAGTCGTTCCTATTATTGCTGGCGCACTTTGAACGGAAACGCAATGAAATTGTTAGAAGGGGAATCTGTAGAAAAATCGTAATCATCCAGGAAACTTTTCTACTCACTACATAATGGACTCGCCCTCCTCCTTAAATACACGGTAACGAAAGCGTCAGACGGGAGAGTCCCTATCAACGTTGGTGCACCTCTCCAGTTGTTGGTTTACACTTCGGCCGGCCGTGTTGTGCACTGCACGGTTCTGGTCAGGTGTGCCTCATCACTGGACATACCTCTGGCTTCAGGAGGCCGTCCCCGCAGGCTTTAACCCTCTTCAGAGGGGTTGGGTTTGTCGCCTGGCGCCAGAGGCGCCTTTCTTTAGGGGAATGCTGACGGTGTCCAAGACATTTTGGGGACTGTCGGACGTGTCTCGGTTACGACCCTGCGATCGGACCCACCTAAAAACGGCATTGTGCCACACTTGGGGGGGGGAGTATGAAAAATACCAGTGCATCAATCAGCGTGACACAATTACGCGTGATACCATTTGCGCAGTGGACCTATAGTAACTATCACACTGGACTCACAGCTTTCTACCCACTAACTACTGTTTAACCAGGTTCATTTATATCTAGTTTCTGTTACTTGAATATATATGTTTTTCTATCAAACCTTTTGTGTTCCCCGTGTTTTTCTTTGGTCAGCATCACAACAGAAACTATTACCAAAAATCAGGCTGCTCACCAAGAAGAGTGTTGAAGTGTTTCTTATCATTTGGTGTTGTATTGCCATCTTCTATTATTGTTCTTCTTCTCCTTCAGCCAGTGATCCCTGTTATCTTCTTTACTGTTCCACGCTGTCCCATGTTGTTTACTGAGATGAATAACCAAGACATTTTTGTTTGCACATTCTTTATTCATTTATGATAGCATAACCGACTCCCTACGAGCGCCTTTTCGACCAGAAATAGATATTTAGTCGTTGGCTGCTTTGGGCGAAATAATTCCAAGCTGAAATTTAATTTCTAATTTCTTAGATTTTAGCTACCTGGCTATACAGTCCTTTAATGAAAGCCAAGCTTTCAATTGCACTTAAAGTTCATAACCTGTCAGTTAAACTGAGCTGACTCACAGTATCTTTAAGTGTAGTTTTAATTGTCATTCGAATTCTACACTACATGCCAAATAAAAGATTCAGTCAATCTATCATTCAACATTGGTCTCCGGTGAAAGTTACTTCTTACTCATGGTAAGAAATCTCAGTGAGTTCAAATGATAATAGCATAAGTAAATTTAGGGATGCTTAAAGTTTTCAAAGATACTGAAAAAGATGCAAGAGATTTAAGGAAGCTGGCTGATATTTAAGTTTCAGTGTTAATAATAAGATATCCGGTGTGAATGTACTAATTCATAATGATGATGAAGATGATGATAACCATATAATTGTATTTTGCGGAATTGTACTGATTAAGTCACAGGAAAAATCTGGACCACTGTAGGCATTTGGTTGACTTGAAAAACTTTACCAAAAAATATAAAGAAATAGCAACTTAAATACTCACAGAGTCAAAATCTGTAGTAACGGTATCGGAATAGAATTTCGACAGAATTTCTTAAATGTTGATCCATACTTGCCAGGGACGAGAACTTTTCAAAAGCCTCTAATTATTAGATTTGGTTTGGTTTATTTGTTTAAAGACATAAAGTTCTTATGGGTTACTTAATTTCGAATTTATATTCATTTTTGATATGAACAAAGTTCTATTACAATCTTTTTTTTAAATCATAATTTTTATTAGGTTTTTTCTTTGTATAATTAGATGGTATCAAGTATATAACAAATAATTTTTGGATTTCAAATATCAAATAATTACTAACAATTTATTCCTTTATACATGGTTTAAAGTGACTATTCCTATTTAATAATGATCATTTGTTATATTAATATAGATTAGTATATTAAGATGGTACATTAATATGGTATATTAATATGTTATATTAATATGGTTATATTAATATGGTATAATAATATGGTTTTATTATTGTGGTATATTAATATGGTTTTATTAATATGGTATATTAATATGGTTTTATTAATATGGTATATTAATATGGTATATTGATATGGTATATTAATATGGTACATTAATATGGTATATTAATATGGTACATTAATATGGTTATAGTAATATGGTTATATTGATATGGTATATTAATATGGTATATTAATATGGTTTTATTATTATGGTATATTAATATGGTTTTATTAATATGGTATATTAATATGGTTTTATTAATATGGTACATTAATATGGTTATATCAATATGGTATATTAATATGGTATATTGATATGGTATATTAATATGGTACATTAATATGGTATATTAATATGGTACATTAATATGGTTATATGAATATGGTTATATTAATATGGTATATTAATATGGTATATTAATATGGTTTTATTATTATGGTATATTAATATGGTTTCATTAATATGGTATATTAATATGGTTTTATTAATATGGTACATTAATATGGTTATATCAATATGGTATATTAATATGGTATATTGATATGGTATATTAATATGGTACATTAATATGGTATATCAATATGGTACATTAATATGGTTATATGAATATGGTTATATTGATATGGTATATTAATATGGTATATTAATATGGTTTTACTAATATGGTATATTAATATGGTATATTAATATGGTTTTATTAATATGGTTTTATTAATATGGTACATTAATATGGTACATTAATATGGTTATATTAATATGGTATATTAATATGGTATATTGATATGGTATATTAATATGGTACATTAATATGGTATATTAATATGGTTTCAAGTAACCAATAATAATTCTTTGTAAACCATTGTTTTTGATTTGGTTTGGCTTCTTTGTTTAATGACATATCAACATTCGTGGATTATCTAATGCCAAAACCATCCCAACAGAAGAACAGATGTGGTACTATCTAAACCATAGCTGTAGATAAGGGGGTTCAAGCCTTTCCGAGGGTATTAGACCGAAAGTGAATGTAAAAGCGCGATTAGAGTTCAAACTCGCTTTCAATAATGTTGAAGTCCACACATTAACCACAACACCACGGGCACTCTCACTCTGTAAATAATTGTAGCTTCAAGTAACTTTAAAAAAAAATTAAACGGATCTCTTGTTCCCGGCCCGAAGACCAGACCAAGTGTTAATTAATAAGAAGCAAGAACATCTCGTGGATTTTGCCGTTCTAGAGGACCATCGGTTAAAAATAAAGGATAAAATGTAGACAAATACCTGGATCTTGCCAGAGAATTGAACAACCTGTGAAGCATGACGATGATGGTGATACCAATTATAGTTGGTCCCCTTGGAAAGGTCCCCAAAGGCATTGAAAAAAACAGAGAACAGAGGGATAATCCATATCATCCAGACCACAGTACTGTTAAAACCAGCTAGAATACGCAGACGAATCATGGAGATCTAAGGAAACTTGTAATTATTCAGGTTCCAGTGAAAAACCATCAGTTATTTCAAAGTGTATAATAATAATAATAATAAATGGTATATGCACAACCCAGAACCTGCCAAGAAAATGACACTCACAAACTCCTGTGGGACTTTGATATACAAACGGATCACCTAATCTCGGCCCGAAGACCAGACCTAATAATAATCAACAAAAAAAAAAAAAAAAAGAAAATCTGCAAAATTGTCGACTTTGCTGTTCCGGCAGACCACAGGATAAAACTGAAAGAATTTAAAAAGAGAGATAAGTACCTTGACCTTAATAGAGAATTGAAAAAAACTATGGAATATGAAGGTGACAATTATACCAATTGTGATTGGTGCCTTTGGCACGGTAACTAAAGGATTATTAAAGGGCCTGGAAGATTTGGCGACCGAGTGGAGACCATCCAAACAACAGCATTATTGAAAACGGCCAGAAAAGAGTCCTGGAGACTTGAGGAGACTTGCTGTCACTCAATCTCCAGTGAAATACCATCAGCTTACGTTGATGCGAAAAACCTTTATGAGTAAACCAAATAATAATAATAATAATAATAGCGTTCTTTGACAACAAAAAAGCGTATGAAATAGACTCACAGAGCTGGATAATAGACTGTCTCAAAATGTACAAGATATCCAAAAAAGTAATAAAGTTCATCACGGAAACCATGTAAAACTGGAAGGTAGAAAGAAGAAAAAGTTTAGCTGAGGCGAAATCCAGAGAGGTATATTCCAGGGAGATGAACTTTCACCATTACTATTTTTTATAGCGATGATGCCACTCAAACACATCTTTAGAAAATGTACAAGAGGCTACAAACTTCCTAAATCGCAAAAAAAGATTAACCACCTAATATACGAGGACGACATCAAGCTGCTTGCAAAAAAAAAAAAAAAGAAAAAAAGAAAGTTGGACCCCCTAATACGAACAGTAAGACTATATAATCAGTATATAGGAATGGAATTTGGTGTAGAAAAATATGCCAATCTAATGAGGAGAAGCAGAAAAAGACAAATAACTGAAGGATTAGAACTACAAAATCAAGAAAAAATCAGAACATTTCGAGAAAATTAAACTAACAAGTACATAAATGGGAAGAAGACAACTGTACGGAAATTCTAAGCGACAGACAGGCGTAATCTCACACGAGAAGACTTGGACATGGTCAAGTAAGGGGCATCTTAAGAGAGAAACGGAGTCTCTTCTAATAGGAGCACAAAACAATGCCATAAATAGCCACGTTTAACGTAAGAACCTTAAATAGAATAGGACAACTCCCAGAGCTAATTGCATCGGCCGAAGAACATAAGATAGACATAATATGCATACAAGAACACAGATACACGCACACCGAAGATATCAAATATCACGAAACTGGCAATGGCTGGTCGCTCGCCACTGTATCCGCATGGAAAAACTCTGTCAACGCCGCAGTAGGAGGGGTAGGATTACTTATAGGACCTAGAGCATTAAAAACGCTTAATAGCGTTGAGAAAATACAACCTAGAATGATGGCAGCTACATTTAACGGAAACCCCAGAGCAACAATCATCTCATGCTACAGCCCCACCAATGTTAGTGAAGAAACTGAAGTAGTCACCTTCTACGATGAGTTATCCTCATTAGTGCGTAGCATCCCGAAACACAACATGTTAGTCATTGGCGGAGACATGAATGCCTAAATCGGGAAAAACGGAAACAACGAATACAGCCTCCACAACACGTCAAATAGGAATGGGCAACATCTAACAGATTTCATGATAGAAAATAGATTAGCATGCATCAATACAAACTACCAAAAAAGAGAGGGCAAACTATGGACATACACGTACGCAAACAATACTAAAGCTCAGATAGACTACGTCCTTATAAACAAGAAATGGAAAAATAGTGCAATGAATTGCGAGGCATACTCCTCTTTTGAGGGTGTGTCCACCGATCACCGAATAGTCACGGCGAAAATACGGTTAAGCCTACGAAAAAACGCCAAACGAACAGCGACCACCAAACACTATGACTGGGCCCTATTAAACAACAAAGATATAAGAGATAAATACGTATTAGAATTAAGAAACAGATTCGAAACACTACAAGAAAAGACGGAAAAAAGTACACCAAACGACGAATACGAAAATTTCGTCAATGCACACCTCGAGGCAGCAGCAAAATACATTCCAACAAAAATTAAAACTAAATATAGAGTCCCATGGGAAACTTTAGCGGTGAGAGAAAAACGTGCACTAGTGAAAACAGCCTCCAAAAACTATCGAAAAAACCCGACAAACACAAATGCCTTTAAACTAAAAACGGCACAATATCAATTAGCAGGCATATATATAAAGGAACAGACAGAATACATTCAAAATCAGATAGATAAGATTAGAGACTCGGTGGAAGATAGACAATCTAGAATAGCCTGGCAAACAATAAACGAAGTGAGCACAAGAAAGAACACAGCCAAAGCAAAACTTAAAGCAGCAAACCAACAAGAAAGAATAAAACTGTGGAAACAGCACTTCGAAAACTTACTTGGAAACCCACCAAAAATAACGCATGAACCGATCACCAGAATAATTAGCAAACAATTAGACATTAAACTAGGACCGTTCACACAAGAAGAACTCGACTAGGTTCTCAGAAAATTAAAAATAGGAAAGCTGCAGGGCTGGACGAAATTCCCCCGGAAGTATGGAAGACCAGACAATTCGACGACATACTGCTCCGACACTGCAACGCAGTATACAATCAAAATCCGATAGATAGATGGATGAAGGGATGCATACTCCCCTTCCCTAAAAAGGGGGACCTCGGATTAGCCAAAAACTACCGAGGCATAACACTTACATCCATAGCTGCCAAAATCTACAATGCCCTACTACGAAACCGAATAGAACCCAAAATCGACAACATACTTAGAAAAAACCAAAATGGCTTCCGAAGAAATAGATCCACGACCTCACAAATATTAACCATCCGCAGAATCCTTGAAGGTGTACGGGCAAAGAACCTACAAGCGACATTAATATTTGTCGACTTTACCAAGGCTTTCGACTCCATTCACAGAGGAAAGATGGAACAAATCCTACTAGCGTACGGCATACCTAAAGAAACCGTAGCGGCAATAACGATTCTCTATAGAAACACTAAAGTAAAAGTACGATCACCGGATGGAGACACAGAATACTTTGACATTGTAGCAGGAGTACTACAAGGGGACACGCTGGCCCCGTACCTCTTTATCATTTGTCTAGACTACGTACTTAGAATATCGATTGACAAAATCAAAGAGAATGGCTTCGAACTGACGAAGAAAAGAAGCAGAAGATACCCCGCAACAACAATTACCGACGCCGACTACGCCGATGACATAGCGATACTGGCAAATACACCTGACCAAGCCGAAACACTTCTGCATAGTTTGGAACGAGCAGCAGCAAGCATAGGCCTCTATGTTAATGCACACAAAACGGAATATATGTGCTATAACCAAACGGGGGACATCTCCACTCTAGAAGGAACCCCACTTAAACTAGTAGACAAATTCACGTACCTAGGAAGCAGCGTCGAATCAACCGAAAAGGACATCGAAACGAGGTTAACGAAAGCATGGACAGCTATCAATAGGCTATCGATTATATGGAAATCAGACCTAACCGATAAAATGAAACGCAGTTTCTTCCAGGCAGCGGTCGTATCGATACTGCTGTATGGATGCACTACTTGGACGCTAACTAAACGGCTGGAGAAGAAGCTAGACGGCAATTACACAAGAATGTTGCGAGCAATATTGAACAAGTACTGACGGCAACACCCCCACAAGGCACCAACTATACGGCCACCTGCCGCCCATCACGAACCAGACATGCAGGACACTGCTGGAGAAGCAGGGACGAGCTCATAAGTGATGTACTCTTATGGATCCCCACACATGGCCGCGCAAAAGCAGGACGACCAGCTCGAACGTACATTCAGCAGCTATGTGAGGATACAGGATGTTGTCCTGAAGACCTACCTAGGGCAATGAACGATAGGGAAGAGTGGCGAGAGAGGGTCAGGGATATCCGTTCTACCAGCGCGATATGATGATGATGATGATGTTAAGGCAAAAATAGATAAGACACAACAAAAAAGTAACTGTTGGTTACGTGGTTATAAAAACGAAACAATTAATCACATAAGAGAATGCAGAAGAAAAAAGAAAAAGAAAGCGTAAGACTAAACACGACTTGGTGAGGAAGGTGATCCACTGGGAATTGCGCAAGAAATTGAAGTCTGATCACACGAACAAGTGATATATGCACAACCCAGAATCCGTCCCGGAGAATGAGGCGCACAAGCTTTTCTAGGATTTTGAGTTACAGACGGATCACTTAATCTCGGCCAGACGGCCAGAGCTAGATAGTCTACAACAACAAAGAACAAAACAAAAACAAAAAAACAAAACAAAACAAAAAACAAAAAACAAAACAAAAACCTGCCGAATTGCGGATTACCGTCCCGGTGGACCACTGAGTAAAAATCAAAGAAAGCGATTAGAAAGATGAATACTTAGACCTTGCCAGGGAACTAAAAAATCTATGGAACATGAAGGTGACGGTGATGCCAATTGTAATTGGAGCACTCGGAACGACCCCCAAAAGCTTGATAAAGGGACAACAGGATTATTATGAATATGCAAAATGCTATACTTGCTTACCCCCCCCCCTCTTTTTTGTAAAAAATATTTTGACCCAAAAGTATCGAGACAGGCCTTATGATTATTTTGAGATTGGCATTTACTTGTCTAAGCATGAAGTCTAGACATCAATAGATTGAAATTACGCCACATCTAAAATACATCAGGACTGTAGATTTATGTACCGTTTCGGCGTCCGCAGCCGAATTCTTTTTTTAAAAGTGTTACAAATGAAAGATGAGCATCCGAGACATCTGAATTAAATGATTGATCAAATGGTTATAACGTAAAGCTTCAGTAATGCTGGAGCTTTAAGGAATGCGGAGTATCCCTTCATTGCCATCTCTTCATGGTCCACTCTGACCCAGAGTGGTAGCACCAGATAGGCTCCTATCTATAGGTCAAATAGAACTAAACTGTGCAATTATGCCGAACTGAATTGTGTGAAAAACAACTGTTTTTACATTTAACTGTGTGTTAACAAAACTGTACTTATGCTAAACCGAATTGGTAGAAAAAGAACTGTTTTGATATTTAACTGTGTTTAAACAAAAAACTATACTTATACTAAAATGAATTGTTTGAAAATTTTATCAAAATGACTTAATTCGATGTTAAATAACCTAAAAACGCTTGATACGCCGTAAAACAAAACAACAAAACCAAACCTAATATATATGTAAAAACAGTATTTGGCATTAAATAACCTACGATGGTTGATATGCAAATTAAACCAAACCAAACCAAAATTCTATATTTAAAACGTCGCTCAAGAAAGATGAGTATCCGAGACATCTGAATAAAATGATTAATTAAATGATTAGTACAGCATTTCAATCTGTCTCGGGATAAACGCTTTTTACGTCAACTGATTCAAATTACGCCTAAACTAAGATACAACAGAACTGTAAATCTATGTCTCGTATGGGTTGGTTATACCCTGGATTCGGATCATGCCAAATGGTTAGGGAATCGTATTCATTGTACATTCATAGCTGCATTTTTATATAGTTGATTCATTAGAGGGTTTATTTTTTTTTTTTTTTTGCACACAGTCCTTGTTCTATCGTGGTAAGGAAAAGATACCCAGTGAAATCGTGTTAATTAATCATTAACTCAAGTGATACTAGTATTATAAGTCTCGCGCTATTGGTGTTACGTCCGAAGTTGGTCTTATTACTGATCGAAATCCTTCCAGAGCTCTCTCTTCTGCTTCCCGCGAGCTTGAGAAACACGGCGTCTTTTATACTTCCGCGATACCGGAAGTCACGTGGCACGAGCCATTATAAAACAGTCTTTTTGAATACGAATAATTTGAAAACTATTTGTTCCATAGTTTGAACTGTAACAGATACTACCACTCCGGGTCAGAGTTGACCTGTGTGTAATGAAGGAATACTTGACACTCCCCAAATCTCTAGAAATGGAGCCTTACTAAATCAGTTGCAGTCTGTGTTACATCCAGGATACCGCTTTTTTTCCGGTTGGGCATGCAGTTAACATACTAACTTTCACTAATAGAACGGAGAAAAGTTTGGTTATTCTAAATTGCTCTTAACTCCAAATCGACGTTCAACCCATCAACACCCTCGCTATACCAGCAGTACTATTCAATTTCAAGATTATAACTAGATGTTACAATCAGCGCAATTTAAGTCCTGCCGACAGGGCTATCGAGATGTTGAAATGTCATCAGTTTTTTGTTTAATATTTTTAATTGATTTTATTGTTAAGTTTTTGATCAGTTACGCACAATTTTCATTTGAAATTTTTAAATCGAAAAATTTAAGGCTTCGGTCTGGATAATTTTTTTTAATCATCCGCCGTAAATACAGTAAATTGAATATTCATGTCGATCTGTCCTATTAGTTGATTTTTTGGTCAAAATTAAAACGTTTAGTGGATGTATTGGTAATTTTATCGATGGTTATAACGATATTTTACCACACACAATTGCACATACCATAAATTGCGACATACAAGTCGACCTCTAGATTTTTCGCTCAAAATTCAGTGTTAGACCTATGTCTGCTTTTTTAGTCATTAGGCTGTTGTGACGTTCCATTTGGTGTTTACAGTCAGTTTATCAACTGTTGAAAACGGCGTGTGATATAGCGTTTATAAAATACTTAATTTGTATTACAGTTTTATCATCTTATGCTAATCTCTGTTAGTTTGATAAATGTTTACCAAATCCGAGTTTAAGCTGGAAATGTTTATAGCAGTCAACTGGAGTTACGCCAAGTGGTATTTATCGATCGTTTGGAGATCCACAGGTTAACAACTCTATGTTTGGATTTTGGCCCGGCCGTATAAGTCGACCCCAAGTTTTGCTGAGAGTTTTTTTCAGGTTTAAAAAGTCGACTGGTACCCCACAATTTACGACAGTGTAGTTTTAGAATAATAATTCTATCTTGACTAGAAGTTCAATGATGATGATGATGATGATGATAGACAACGAGTTTGAACAACGCAGTTATGCAAAAAAAAAAAAAAAAAAAAAAAGGAAAAGAAAAAAGAAAAAATGTCGAACTGTTCTTAGCATATCTAAAATCTTAACAAAAAACCAAAAATGAAAAAAAAAAATAAATAAATAAAAACAAAACCAAAAAAAAAAAAAAAAAAAAAATTAAAAACAAGAACTTCAAACAAAAAATTATTTCATATACGTATTTAAAAAAAATGAAATGAGAACGAGGCAACCATTTGAAAAAAAAGTTTATGAATGCATAAAGAAATAAAGAAAAGAGCCGGAGAACGGGTTTGAGGATTTTGGTGAAACGAAAAGAAATGAAAGGAAAAAAAAAAAAAAAGAGCAGCTGGTAAGTTTGGTCATAAGATTTTTTTTCTGAGTAATTTTTATGGAAAAATACCGGATGACTTTAAGTGTGAGGAGATTCATTTTTCTATTTTTTTTTTTAACGACGCAGTTATTCATTCCTTTTTTTATGAATTAGTTTCGTCTTACACCGTCTCAAAAGATTCGCTTCAAATGGAGACTGTTTTTTTTTTCAAATACAATGTACTATTTCCAGATTTGACATAGGAGGTATGGGTGGCCTAACGATCTTAGTCAGCCCTATTATTTTACCCAACCCCTCCGTCATGAGAAGTATGCGACACAAAGTCAATTTTTTAGCAGAGTAAAGCTAGTTTGAATTCAGAGTGTTTCTTCTCCAAGATTGGTTGCCTAGCCAAGACTAAAGAACACAGTCTGACTTACTATTTAGCCCTAGCTGGAAAGCAGAAGAGACTGGAAGTATAAGTGGCCTAAGGGTTCTTGGTAAGGAAAATGGAACCCGAAAGCCGAAGTCTAATGATAATTGTGACAGTTTTTGTTTATTTCGCATTAAAGACCTTGGGAGAGGCGTATTCAACCCCAGATAGAAGTGCATATTTATCAAACCCCTTCGTCAATTTGTACAAGGTCAAATTTCAAGAGGAGTAAAGCTGGTTTGAATTCAGTTTTCCTTCAAGTTGTCCGATTGGTGTATCAAGGCTAAAGAGTCCAGTCAGCCAAACAATTATACCTAACCCCTCCTCCACGCGCAGGATGCGACATAAGCTTAATTTTAAGCAGCGTAATGGAAATCAGACCTGATCGATAAAATGAAACGCAGTTTCTTCCAGGCAGCGGTCGTATCGATATTGCTGTATGGATGCACTACTTGGACGCTAACTAAACGGCTGGAGAAGAAGCTAGACGGCAATTACACAAGAATGTTGCGAGCAATATTGAACAAGTACGGACGGCAACACCCCCACAAGGCACCAACTATACAGCCACCTGCCTCCCATCACGAACCAGACATGCAGGACACTGCTGGAGAAGCAGGGACGAGCTCATAAGTGATGTACTCCTATGGACCCCCACATATGGCCGAGCAAAAGCAGGACGACCAGCTCGAACATACATACAGCAGCTATTTGAGGATACGGGGTGTAGCCCTGAAGACCTGCCGGAGTCGATGAACGATAGGGAGAAGTGGCGAGAGAGGGTCAGGGATATCCGTGCTAGCGGCACGATATGATGATGATGATGATGATAATGATGAATGCTGGTTTGAATTCAGAGTTTTCTTTCTCATAGACAGGTTGCCTAACCAAGGAACCCAGTTTATACTGCTATTTATCCATAGCAGGTGGAGTAGAAGACATGGATTCATCTCTTTCTCAAGTGAAATGCCAACAGCTTCACCCAGGATTTGAACTCGTGTCGCCTATTCTATTCTTTTGTCGTTAATCGTCGCGCTACGTACATTTCATGTAATGTAATGTTTAACGAACTGCTGATCGATTTCCACTTTCCGTAGTGATAACCTTTCCACCACTTGTACATCCAGGATTTTAACTCGGGGTGCGTTTTTGGCTTCCGCGACCGATAATCGTTTCAGTAAGCTCGCCCCCAAATAATAGTAAAACAGCCAGGAAACATTCTTCTCTTGCATTGGCTGGCTATTAGTCTAGGAGAAAGAAAACACCAAATTATATTATTTGCAAAGTGAATAGTTTGTAATAATATACATGATAATATTATAATTATAATATATATATATTATAATCATAATATTATTTTGTATATATATATATATATTATAATATTATTATATATATATATGTATGTATTATATATATATATATATATATATATATATATATATATACATATATATATATATATATATAATTCTTAAGTGAATAGTTTATCGGTAAATCCATTTTGGAACAAATTTGAGCACATTTGCTTGAACATAGCTAAATGGTTTCAAGTATTGCTATTTATTGTTTGCACACACACACACATCTATATATATATATATATATATATATATATATATGTATGTTGGTAGGTAGGTACGTAGGTAGGTATAAACAGAATTTGGCGTTAAATAACCATGAAGGTTTTATATGCCATTAAACCAAATAATCTAACTTAGCATTTTAAATTCTGGAATTATTTTTAATGGGAAAGATGGGTTTTGGTGGGTATTGAGAAGATTATGAATATTTGGAGTTTGAGCGGCATATCACCACATTCTATGTTGAAAGTGTTTTTTTTTTGTTTGCTTATTGAATAATGCACATGACTGAAAACAGATTTCATCATATACAGAGTTGGAACAGCTAATAAAATGGGCCCAACAGTTGCACAAAGTTGGCTGGGGCTGTAGAATACACCGACTGCATCTCAGCAGAGGAGTAAGACAACCCCCAACGAATGTCCTGTATATCACATTAAACAATCTGATGGTGAGACTCCAGCAATGCTGGAGCTTTGGGAAATAGGGAGTACCTCTTCTTTGCCACTGGTCCTGGGTTCATTCTCACTCGGAGTGGTAGCACCTGATTGGGTTCTATCAATGGGGTAAATAGAATTAATCGACATTTAAACTGAGCGCAAACAAATCATTCATGCTAAATCGAATTGTTAAAAATAGAACTGTTTGATCATTTGACTGTGTGAAAACAGATGACTGATCCTTAATTGAATTGTTGGTTGGTTGGTTGGTTGGTTTTTACAACATATCAACCCTTTTCAGGTCATTTAACGCCGAATTACATTTCAAACAAGTCAGTTTAGCATAAGTATATATTTTTTTGTTTACAAAGAATTAAATGTCTAAACAGTTCTATTCCAAATAATTCAATTTTGCATAAGGATACAGTTTCAATGACAAAAATAGTTATACTTCAAACAATTTATTTTAGCATAACTACACAGTTTAGTTCTATTTAAAAACAGATCAATTTTAAGCCGTTCAGTTTAGCACAAGTACGCAGTTTCAATGTCAAAAACGATTCTATTTCACTCAATTCATATTAGCATAAGTACCAATACGGACCAGAGTGGATTTTGGAGCGATGGCAATGAAAGAGTACTCCGCATTCCCCAAAGCTTCAGCATCCCTGGAACCTCACTGACTGCTTCTCTGCCAAGGGCTAAGACCTCACCAATGAATGTCCTGTATATGACACAAAGTAATCTGATAGTGAGGTTCCAGGAATGCTGGAGCTTTGGGAAATGCGGAGTACCTCTTCATTGCCCTCATTTTCAGGTCCACTCAGACCCGGAGTGGTAGCACCTGATAGAGTCCTATCTATGGGTCAAATAGAACTAAACTGTGTACTCATGCTAAACTGAATTGTTTGAAATAGAACTGTTTTGACATTTAACTGTGTGTAAACAAAAATACTAGACTGATACTAAACTGAATTGTTTGAAATTTAATTCGGCGTTAAATGTCCCGAAAACGGTTGATACGCCGTAAAACAATTCAAACCAATCAACCAACCAACCAACCAACTATTAGATCCATAGCGTATTGGCTAAAGTGCTGGACTGTGGCCTTCAAGTATGCGAGTTCGAACTCCATTCTCTCTGTGTTCACTTTTGGAATAAGGCCCTTGGGAAAAGTGATATTTATCCATTCTTTCCATCAGGTAGGATTTGATACAAGGTCATTTTAATGTTTGGACCTCACACAAATCGAAACTCATGCATGGTAGTGGCAAAAAAGCTTGTTCCCTAGGTCGGCAAGGGACACAGCCTCACAAAACGGGTAAAGCCTAAGGGCAAGATCACACCACGGGACCTGGAATACATCAAACTCGAACGACAGATGCAAGTGGGTTATCGCTTGTCATCTATTCATTTGGCCAAAAAGCCAAGTTCAATGTGAGTCTATGCTTATTATTGATTCCTGCTTGGCACGAATGCCAAGTGGTCGACCCGGAGGCTTGGTGTCATATACCTTTGGGAAGGGTATTGAAATCCATTTTCCCTAGTTATAGGTTAAATAGTATTACTTCTGTTCAACTAAAAGAATGGCTTTGATATAAAATAACCCTCGAAGGTTGACATGCCATTATACAAAGAAAGCAAACGAAATCTATTAAATGCAAATTACAGAATACTTCCCCGTATTTATCTACTTATTTACATCTAATTATAATATAACTTTCATAAATAACATTGAGCTTAATGACTCCTTAAGCTGACCTTTAATAAGAATAAAGAAAAATACTCAACGTTTCCATAAATCTGCCTTCTGTATCTCTATGAAAGACATGACATTATAAATAATTCATCATTTATGTGTGTCTACGGAACACATAAGATAATAAAAATCATAATACTAACAGTCAGTCTACTATTTATCTAAAAATTCATTTTAGCATAAGTGATTTACCATAATTGATGAATTTCATTGAGAGCTGCTATTTAAAGGTCTTTCTTTGTTTCACTCGTCTTGAATATCGAATTTAAGTCACGGATGATAGAAACCTAGAGAGGAGAGTATGTCCGTAAATCACAACTTCAAAAGGGTTAGTGATTTGAAAATATATTTGAATGATCAAGTCCAGCGTAAATAGATAGGCGCAAATCATCAGCCCTTAGTAAATCAAGATTTCTGGCGCGTCTGCGTGACGTGGCGGCTAACGTGTTGGACTGCAAAGTCATAGTAAGTGAGCTCGAACTCAAAATTTGATGTCCAAGCCATTCTTATTGAAGATAGGTAGCGATACCATTTAACCAATAACTAGGCCTTTTTTTTTTGTTGTTCCTCCGCAGAAACCTATTTCTTTATAAGTTAAGTTAATGAAAAGCATCTATTTCTCAATAAAGATCCTAATTTCGAAATGAGAAGCGGAAGTCTCCGTAGCGTAATGGCTAAAGTGTTGGACAGCTAGATCGTGGTATGCGTGTTCGAACTTCAGTCGTTCTATTACGTTCATTTTCGAACTAATACCCTTGAGAAAAGTATGGACCTCCTCATCCGTCCCACCCCCGCAACTATGTGTTTTATAGTACCTACCGTTCTTTTCCAAGGATGGCATTGGCATTAAGTAACCCATGAAGGTTGTTGTACCATTGAACATAGGAACCAAACTAAGTTAAGATTTCACTCAATACTTAAGAAATTGTCTGTGACTGACACAGAAACTGTTTCGCTCTTGTACCATAAGTCGGTGTCCCACTTGAAAAGAAAGGCTGATTTTCTAGGCAGGTACGGTTTTGCATTTTGAAGATTGATATATCACGATCTTTTCCATTCCCACGTTTCTGTGCTGTTTTGGTCTTGTAACTCGCTCTTCATTATCAAGGCACTCAGACAGCACAGATTCCTTTCAGCCTCTCTCGTCATCGATCCCTATCGACTATCACTCTTAATAAGTCCTCTAGAAAGCATCCAGTAACTGCACAGAACTGGTGAATGTAAGTTTTTGCTGATCTGCCGACACTGGTGCGTCCATGAGTGGGAGTCCATAGGAGAACGTCCCTGGTGAGTTCATCAGGAGGTAAAATCACAGAACAGAAAAGAGATTAATCTGTTTTATCTTAACGTCATGAATTTAATATTGTTATGTGAAAAAATTACACGGAATTTTTATAGAGAAATTTTTTAACTTGTTTGAGGGAAACATTTCAGATTTATAAATTTAATCATTTTTGTTTTTTGTCCGTACTGTTAGGCCTAACATTAAATATTTTCTGCAACAATTTCACATCTCTAAATTGAACCACATCTACGCCTAATAAGTAATGTTTGATTAAATGAGTATTCTTGATTTTATAAAAAAGAATATTTTTCTTTTGAAATTTGTAAATTTAATTTTGCAAGATTATTGACAAATTGCAGCAACATGGCTTCTGCTAATAATTGTTTACTGTGAAAAGAATCTCTCTCTCTCTCTCTCTCTCTCTCTCTCTCTCTCTCTCTCTCTGAAAGAAAGATAATTTCTCCATTTGAAGGAATTTTTAACGTTAAAACCTTCTCTGAGTCCAACAGTATTTATATGTATGTATATATCTATGCGTGAGTATGTATGTTGGGCTTGATTTGATTTAGTTTTATAGCATATCAACCCTTGTAAGTTATTTTATGCCAAATTCTGTTTATACATGTATATTAGATATATATTATTTGTAAATACATTTTGTTAATAACGTTTATAAAGGAGTCTGAGGTCATCTTTTTTTGCACACAGTTAAATGGTTCCAAGTATTATAATGTATCAGTAACAATTCAATTAAACACAAGTCATTTGTTTACACATAGATAAATGATCAAACAGTTCTATTTCTAATAATTCAACTTGGCATAAGTCATTTGTTTGCATACAGTTGAAATATCAAACAGTTCTATTTAATCCATGGATAGGATCTTATCAGGTGTTACCACTCCGGGCCAGAGTGGACCTGGAAGTGATAGCAATGAAGGGACGCTCTGTATTCCTAAAGCTCCAGCATTACTGAAGCCTCACCATTAGAGATGCAGTCGGTATATTCGACTGTTCAGCCGACTGGGCAAATGTATGTGTGTGTGTATCTATGCATATATATATATACTGTCATCCACATTATATATATTATTATATATATATTATATGTTATATATATTATCACGTATATATATATATATATATATATATATATATATACATATATTATTATATATATATTATATATATATATATCATATATATATATATATATATTGTTATCCACATTATATATATATATATATATAAACACACATTCACACGTATATATATATATATATATATATATATATATATATACGTATGAATGTGTGTTTATATATATATATATATAATGTGGATGACAATATATATATATATATAGATATATATATATGATATATATATATATATAATATATATATATAATACTATATGTATATATATATATGTGATAATATATATAATATATAATATATATATATATATATATATATATATATATAATGTGGATGACAGTATATATATATACATATATATATATATATATATATATATATATATACTGTCATCCACATTATATATAGTATTATATATATTTTATATATTATATATATGATCACATATATATATATATATACATATATTATTCTATATATATATTATATATATATATCATATATATATATATATTGTCATCCACATTATATATATATATATATAAACACACATTCATACGTATATATATATATATATATATATATATACTTATATATATATATATATATATATATATATATACGTATGAATGTGTGTTTTTAAGCAGCATTTTTTCTCTTTAAAATTACAAAGCTTTTTTAACATTTTTTTATCTACTCTTTTCTTCTCTCATAAGATTTCTTGAATTTGGTTTAATATTAAATTTTAGAAAATAGTCTGAAATTTTCTCTCCGTGAAATTTACTCATTAACTCGATGTTTGCACGGGTATAATCTAGATTTCATTTTTTCCTCGAAATTCCAGAGAAACTTTTGATATCTGAGATGCTTTCAGTTCTGGGTTTTCAGAGATTTTGAATAACTTGTAGTTTTTTATAGCGTTTTTGTTACGTTAGAGGTTTTGAGTTTAGACTGTCACGTGTTTATAACAAACAAATGTCGGAGCCAGCTTGGACCGTTAACCGTATTATAAAATTTTAGTTAGGAAATATATCTTGCACGCTGGTTCCCAGGCTGGATGCTATTTTATTTACTGGAACTTTTATGGATTTAAAAAAAATTGAGGTCCCTTGTATTTGGAAAGTTTATTCGTATTTTGTCGACTATATTTGTGTTATTGACTCATATTGGTTTTATAGCGCTATAGTCGTATTGATGATAAGTTAATCTACGTGAAGCTGTTGTTGTTGTTGTAAGACCAATATATGTATTATTGCTTAATATCTTACTGTACGAGTTTTTTCCCACCGCTTTTAACTGGTGGTTTTCACTGAAATCTTAGAGGCAGCAAATCTCATAAGCGATCCAGGGCCCGTCTCTAAGGACTCTTTTTAAGAACCCTAGCTGATCCAGTCTCCTCACCCAGTGTCTTCTTCAGGTTTTCGGAACTGTTCCTAATGATCCAGCTATGGTTAGAATCGCTTTCACTTCAATGTTCAATAGTATGGGGCATAAGAAGAGTTATTTCTATTTGTGGTAGTGGTTGACGGTGAATTGTTGGTTTTGTTGGGAGGTTCTGAGTTTTATATCTGACTCCATTTTTTCTTCTTCTTACCCCATTCACTTGTCGTCTTCTTTTGTCGGTGGAAACTGCGAGAGAATTAAGGATGTAAAGAAAAAGGCGAGGATACTTTTAAACTCAAACTTTATCTTAGGGGTTTACGATTATTCTGTGGTGTGAAAGTTTTCCTGAACCAATAAAAATTGTCGCGTCTCCCAGACAAGTCGTTGAAATCTACTGTAAAGTCATTTTCAGTGAATTAAAACCGGCTCATTTGGCCGAGTGGGTCCGGGAGTCCTGGGTTCAATCCCAGGTCGCGTCATACCAAAGACTTAAAAAAAATGTTATTTGATGCCTCCTTACTTAACACTCAGCAATATAAGGCACGTATCAAGAGTAAAGTGGAGCAATCCAGGGAAAGGAGTAGCGCCTTCCCCTACACATTGGAGTGGTAGCTATTGAAAAGGGAACCTCCTGGCCACCCTCGACTACGGTCGCCAACTTTACTTTTACTTTAAAGTTTAAAGTTCGTCGTGTGTCCAGTCGTTGTGTTTTCAGCATGGGCAGCTACACGCAGGAAAAGCAACCTGCCGCTAAGGTCCGGGGACTTAGCGAACATGCTGCTCTCACCACCAGCTGAGAGAAAAGGTCCGTCCAGTAGAAGTGGTGAATGCTAACTGAGGAAAAATTTCTCTTTGGTGCCAGAAAAAAACCCTTTTTTGGCATGCGCCTATTTCGCTTCCTGTCAAAGGCCTCCTGGAAAATTGATTTTGTTTTTAAATATATTTATTTTGAATTTATTTATTCTAATGTATTTTTTTAAATCCCTGCGATAGTTTCATCACTTCTCGGACTAGGCTAAGGTATTCGTCCTGTATTTTGCCTTCTTTAGTTTTATCTCTGTGGTCTGCTAGAACAGTAAAATCCATAAGTTGGATCTTAAAAGTGATTTTTTTCCCCGTTAATTAAAACTCTGTCTGGATTTCTTGCGAGGATTGAGAGATCCGTTTGGATTGCAAAATTCACGAAACTTTTTTACTCGTCATTTTCTTCCCAGTCTCTTGCACAATTCCCTGAGGACCTCTTACCCAGTCATACCTACTCCAGTAAATTTTTGTGTCCATTTGCTGGCTTCTTCTTCTTCTTCTTCTTCTTCTTTTGATTGTTTTTCACACCTGCGTTATCTGATAGTTTCTCACTGGAGTCTGAATGACAGCAAGTTTCCTCAAGTCTACAGAACTCTTCTCAGTATTTTGCTCGATTTTAACAATGCTTAGGTTGTATGGTCTCCTTTCAACTTCCTATTTCCATGTCCACCAGTCCCTGAACCAATTTTTTGGTGACTGTGCCTAGCGCACCAATTACAATTGGTATCACTGTCACTTTCATGTTCCATAGTTTTTCAGTTCTCTAGCTAGGTCTAGGTATTTATTTCTCTTTTCTCTTTCCTTCAGTCTTACCCTGTGGTCAGTCTGAACAACAAAGTCCACAAATCAACAGATTGTCTTTTTTTTGTTGACTTACTAGGTCTGGTCGTCTGGCCGAGATTAGATGGTCCGCTTTTATCTCAAAATCCCAAAGATTATAATTATTAATATTATTGCTATTTCACTTCCCGGTAGTTTTTGACACGAACTTTAGCTGGTTGTCTTTCACTGAAGTCTAAGTAACATCAAATCCCTTGGGCTCTCCAGCATTCTTCTACTTATTCTAGTCGATCTTAACATTGCTCAGGTTACGATTCATCCTCTTATTTCAAATTCTTCCAGTCTCCTTTCCAAGCCTCTGCAAACCATTCTAAGTGTACCTGCAAAAAAAATTGGTGCCACTGTCACCTTCATGTTCCACGGGCTTTTTTAGTACTTTGGCAAGATCCAAATATTTCTCAATTTTTAACTTTCTTTTATTTTCACTCTGGTCGACCAGAACTGCAAAATCTACCAGACACCAAGTTTATTTTATTTTTATTTTTTATTAACCCTTGTTCTGGTCTTCTTGTTGGGATTATGTGATGCGTTTGTATCTCAAAGTCCCAGATAATTTTATATATCTCATTTTCCAGAACTTCTGTTTTGTGCATCTACAGTTTGGTGGTATGGTAAACTTTTAATCTTTTGTACAATTCCTTGTAGATCACCTCTCCCACCCGGTTCTACCTACTGTCGTACTCCTTTTGCACTAGTTTTCTGCATTCGCTTATTATGTTATTAACTGTTTTATCGTTGTCTCCACATGACCTACACTTGCTATTCTGTAGCGTATTATCAGTTTTTGCTTTAATGTAATTGGTCCTTATGGCGTTGCTTTCTTCTGCTATGTGAAGAAATTCAGTTTCTCTCCTGATGTTTCCCTTTCTTCGCCGTATCCAAGACATTTAGCATGCAAACTCGCCTGTTTGACACTTGAACTATCCCGACAGTGTTTTTTTTTTTCTTCCCAGTTTTGCTTTCTAGTTTGTGTTGTTGTATTGTTTTCCCTTATGTTGCCATTGTAGTTACTGGCTGCAGCTCCTGCTATTAACTGGTGGTATTTCATTAGAGTGACAGCAATCTCTCCAGGTCTCCAGGACTCTTCTCAGTATTCTGGCAGACCTCAACAATGCTGTAGTTTCGATGGTCTCCGCTTGCCCTCCGATTTCCATCTCCTCTAGTTCTTTGGGGTTTGTGCTAAGCGCACTAATTACATTTGGTATCACCGTCATTTTCATGTTCCATAGCTTTTTTTTTTTTTTTTTGCTCACTGGCAAGACCTAAGAATCTATCTCATTTTTCGTTTTCTGTGATTTTTACTCTGTGGTCGGCCTGGACGGCAAGTCCACTATTCGTTAGGTTCTATTTTTTTTTTTTTTTTGTAATTAACACTATGTTTAGTCTTTTAGCCGGGATTAAGTGATCTGTTTGTATTTTAAAATGCCAGAGAATTTTGTGTGTCTCATTCACCAAGACGGGTTCTGGTTTGTGCATATACTATCTGGCAGTATGTTCAAATTTAAATTTCTTGCACAATTCACTATTGATCACCTTCTCCACCAACTCATGTCTAGTATTCTACTGTGCTAGTTAGTTACATTCGTTTATTATGTGATTAATTGTTTCGTCTCTATCATCTCATAACCTAGACTCGTTATTCTGTTACATCCTATATATCTTTACTTTAATATAGTTGGTCCGTATGACGCTCTTTTGAGCTACTCTTCGAATAGATTCAGTTTCTCTCTGAAAGTTTTGCCCAGTCAGCTGGGGCTGTAGAATACACTGACTGCACCTCTGCAGAGGCGTAAGACCCCCCCCCCAAAAAAAACGAGTGTCCTGGATATGACACTAAACAATCTTATGGTGAAGTTCCAGCACTGCTGGAGCTATGGGGAATACGGAGTACCCCTTCATTGCCATCGCTCCCAGGTCCACTCTGGCCCGGAGTGGTAGCACCTGATAGGGCCCTATCTATGGTTTAAATAGAACTAACAGCATACTTATGCTAAACTGTTTTGTTTGAGTAAACTGAATAGCTTGAAATAGAAATGTTTTTGACAATTAAACCGTACTTGCATTTAAACAGCGTGCTTATGCTTGACTGAATTATTTCAAATAGAACAGTTTTTCGACATTAAAACTGTATTTACACTTAACTGAATTGTTACATATAACTGCTTGAATAGTTTGAAATAGAAATGTTTTTGACAATTAAACTGTGTAATTATGCTAAACTGAATTGTTTTCAATAGAACAGATTATTTACATAAAAATGGATTTGGCGTTGAATAACCTAGGTTGATATGCCATAAAACTCAACGAACCATCTCTCAAAGTTTCTTTTCCGTAGCCATGTCCAAGTCTTTTCGTGTGATAATTAGTCGCTTGAAATATCCACAGAATTGTTTTTCTTCTCTTTTCTGTTTTCTAATGGTTTTTCTGCTGATCATTATGCTGACTGTGTTGTTTTTTTACCGCTATAATAAGTCTTTCTTTGCTTTTTTTTATGTAGTCTTCATGTCCTTGTGGATCTTCAATGCTGGTGAGTCCTCTTCCTGCTTCTTTTCTTGATACGTATTTCGATCACTTCTTTTCTTGATGCGCATAGTCTCTAATTATTATTGTTACTTACTCTTTAAGCGTAAGCTGATGGTCTTTCACTGGAGATTAAGTAACAGCAAGTCTCCTCAAGTCTCCAGGACTCTTCTCAGTATTCTGGCCGTTTTCAATAATGCTGTTGTTTGGATGGTCTTCACATGTCCGCCAATTTCCAAGTCCTCCAGTCCCTTTAGTAATCCTTTAGTTACTGTTCCAAACTCACCAATTACAATTGGTATAATTGTCACCTGCATGTTCCATAGTTTTTTCAATTCTCTAGCAAGGTCACGGTACTTATCGTTCTTTTCACATTCTTTCAGTTTTATTCTGTGGTCAGCCGAGACAGCAAAGTCGACAATTTTGCTGATTTTTTTTTTTTTTTTTTGTTGATCATTATTAGGTCTGGTCTTCTGGCCGAGTACTCTATGCGAATTTTTCATAACAGTTTTAATTGGTGGTCTTTCGTTGAAGTCTGAAAAACAGCAAGTCTCGTCAGATTTCTTGGATTCTTCCAAGTATTCTAGCTGAGAAAAGATAAATACTTGCCAGAGAGCTAAAAAGGCTGTGAACCATGAAGGTGACGGTGATACCAGTTATAGTTAGTGGACTTGGGAAGGTCCCAAAAGCCCGACAAAGAGACTCGGTCAACTGGAGATCAGAGGAATAATCAAGACTACCGAGACCACAGTGGTCTAGGTAGTCTTGATTATTCCTCTGATCTCCAGTTGACCGAGTCTCTTTGTCGGGCTTTTGGGACCTTCCCAAGTCCACTAACTATAACTGGTATCACCGTCACCTTCATGGTTCACAGCCTTTTTAGTTCTCTGGCAAGATCCAAGTATTTATCTTTTCTCATTCTTTTTTTTTTTTACTCTATGGTCCACCTGAAAGACAAAGTACACTTGTTCTTTTTTTTTTGTTGTTGATTATTATTAGTTGCGGTTCTCTATCTTGGATCTATGTGCTTTTCTTTTCAAGTATAGAAATGCCATTCATTGGGAAAAAAGCGTTTACCCATTAAACACAGAATTTCGAGTTTTTTCAATTCATGCAGTGAAAATTTGAGATTATCTGAACAAGAATTAGTCAAGTTATTAGATTACGAAATGATATCAATTTTTTTCTGAAATACTCCGTACATTTCAAATGATATCAATTTTTTCAAACACACTTTATATATATATATATATATATATATATATATATATATATATATATTCCTTACCCTGAAACACTAATCGGCAGACACGACATTTTTAGGATTCTGTAGGAGATACAAGATAACCGAAAGAATTATCAGGAATCTTATCACATTTCCTGCAATGCATATCTAATGTGAATTATCTACTTACTCATTTTAAGGTCGTTACCATAATTTTCCCGGTGTATTATAAAGCACAGGCCATCATCTTATACACACACCAACCCACGACCGTATCACTCCTATCTCACTGAAAATAATTATATAGTTATTTTGTCCATATCCCCACCTAAGTGAAGCACACTTACAAACCTGCTTCTTTCTTTCTGTCCCAGACAGTCTGTCACACACACACAAACACACACACAGAGACTCTCTCTCTCTCTCTGTATATATATATATACAGAATTGTTTGTTGAGTCACTTTTATCGTCGTAGTTCAAATCCAGAACGAGGCTATTTGCATTTTTCATAGTGTAATTATCCTTGATATATGTATGAATCCAATTCTTCTCCCTCCAGTTATCGAGGAAGAATAGTTGTATTCATATCTTAAGAATTCGTGCAAATAGTTGGGCAGACTAGGCTTTTAACCTTATCATAGCAACCAGTCAAGGAGAAAGAAACTCTGAATTAAGAATTGTAACCTGAAGATAGATGAGCCCTACCAGACTCTTCCAGACTAAGACACGCAACATGGCTGGCGCCCACTAGACCAAACCAGTTTATGAAACCATGCTCAATATCGGTTTGATAATGAGATAGGCAAGAAACTAACAGTCAGCAAACGCTGTTGACTCTGTATCTAAACTATCCTATCCTATCTTATATATATATCAAAATCTTCTGAAGAGGATATGAAGTCTGAAACGCGTGTAGAGCACAAGTATATGAAATAAAAATACTCGCTAGTTGGATAGTTTGGAGTGGACATAGGGAGTATCAGCCGTCTACACTTTGATAGCAAATATCTATAGACTTTCCCATCAGTAGGAGCCGTAGACTAGCCAGTCAGTGAAGACTAAGGCATATATGAACAATGTCAAATTACAAAGTCTAGACCTAATGCAGCTTTGTTATTTAGAAGGTATATCTTTTGTATCACACAACTAAAAACAAGTTGGCAACCCGAATTCCAATCGGTTATGGGCCCAGAGTTCTAATATCGCTAGTTTATTATATATTGGTTGGAAGATTGAATTCAGTATCTTTCAGTCTTCTAAGCCAGTTGCTCGACTATTTTTTCTATAGGTTGGGAAGAGATGGTTTCGGGTCTTTCCTAAACTCACTAGTCTGAAGTAGAATGTAAGTACCGTTATCTCGAATTTAATCTCAGTTCGCCGATTCCGTTTTACTCGACCAGAACCATTACTCCTTGTATCATAAGTCTTTGGGGGAAGGCATGGAATCTACCGTAGATGACGGCTACGTATATGTATTTGAGTAATGGCTGACACTGAGAAATTCTCACCCACGGAATATATATATTATGTACATATACGAGAGTCTACTGAAAAGTTAATTAGCGGAAAAATTCATATTTGCTGTTCATGACTTTTGACCAATGGGATCCAAGCACTGCAATAGTGAAAGAAAAGTGCGCAGACCGCGAGAGGGACTATATTGAAAAAAAAAAGCCTCCTTTAGTCATATTCCATCAGAGTATTCTGGCAGGCCAATGAACTTTTCAGCTGACCCTCGTATGAGTGAGTACGTGTTTTTGTGTTTATTGTGTTTTTTTTTATCTTGTCTTATCTGTTTACTTGTTTGTGACTTTTTTCGTCGAGACTAACTTTGGCTTCTGACACTTAACAATTCGGAACGAGTTCTGTCTGTACATCAGGGTGGGTAGAAGAGGAGATTTACATTCCATTCAAACAATTGTTATCTTTTTAAATACTCGGGCAACAGATCTCTTTCTTTCCGCATATGTAACTTCACACAAACACACACACACACTATATACATATATATATATATATATATATATATATATATATATATATATATATATATTCGCGGGCCATTCTATGAATAAGATTAATTTTGCCTAAAGAGTTGGCACTAGTAAGCACAGTTTTCAATAGTGATGGGTCATTTCATGTCCCAGAAGACAGCCAACATACCTCTATTTATAACCTGCTGCGCCCCAAACTCTTTCTTTACTTGGGAGTCGATTTGTTTCCATTACATGGACTGTCTGTATCGCAGTGCTAAACCCATGTTTAGCTCATGTGTCAAAATTCTTTTGACGAAAACATGTTTCTTCGTTCATCTTACACATTTTTCTGTAAATTTCACATAGTTTGCATTTGTCTGCAGAAAATCTAATTTGCCTCACAAAATCTAATTTGCCACCACTTTGAATCGCCTCAAAAGAAATATTTTTGAGAGACTAAAATAATTGCTGAAAAAGAATTTCCAAACCAAGCCGAGTTTACATTCATGGAAGAAAAGTTCTGGAAAAAAATTAATTTCCATTAAAAAATTTCCCTTCTTCATAGAATGACTTATATATATTTATTGGACGAATGGAAAAAGTAACCGTTATCATCGACGAAAATGAACTGAACGTGCCATGTTCAAATTCTGGACAATGCTGTTTGTGTCTGACTTTGCACAAATGCCTTTGGGAAAGGTATAGATCGATCTCTTCTAGCCCAAGCAAGACTAGACACGACTGGGTGGGCAAAGTGATCCACTGGGAACAGTGCAAGAAATTTAAATTTGACTATATGAGCAAATGGTATATGTACAACCCAAAATCTGTCCTGAAGAATGAAATGCACAAACTCCTCAGGGATTTTGATATATAAACGGATCACTTAATTTCGGACATACGACCGGACCTTAAAATAATCAACAACAAAAAAAGGAAAACTAGCAGAATTGTGGACTTTGCTGTCCAGGCTGACCATTGAGTAAAGTTGAAAGAAAATGAAAAGAAGAATGAGTACCCGGACCTTGCTAGAGGATTGAAAAACTGTGGAACATGAAAGTGACGGTTATACCAATTGTAATTGGTGCTTTGGTACAGTTACTAAAGTATTGATACAAGGACTGGAGGACTTGGAAATAAGAGGACGAGTGGAGACTATCCCAACTACAGCATTGTTGAGATCGGCCAGAATACTGCGAAGAGTCCTGGAGACTTAAGGAGACAGTTTGACACTCAAACTTCAGTGAAAGACCATCAGCTAACGCTGGTGCGAAAAACTCTCAAAGAGTAAAATAATATTTTAGTCGGGCAGATTGGGTAAAGTAGTCGAACGAGAAAAAACCCCAAGGACTGTTATCTGGGAGTATCTGTGGTCTCCGTTCATCTGTTATCAGGTCAGCTCACCCCAAAATTGTAGCCGTTGTGGTGTTCGCCAATGGTCCGGGCAACCGTGGTTCAGTCCCAGGTCAAGTCATATCAAAGACTCAAAACCTGGTAATTGATGCTTTCTTGTTTAACGCTCAGCATTATAATGTATATATTTCGGATAAAGTAGAACAATCCTGTCAAATGACAAGTGTCCTTACCATGGTGTAGTCGCTAATGAACTAGAAGCCTTCAGCTCGACTTCGACTTCAATTGGTCAACTTATATATATATATATATATGCAAGTTGTGATCCAAATGTGTCAACAGCTCAGTCGGCTTGGGCTGTAGAATAAGCCGAGTGTATCTCTGCTGACTGGTAAGATCCTCTCAGTGAGTCTCCTGATAAGACACTAAACCATCTGATGGTCCTATTTACCAATCCCTCCACTCGGGCAGGATATGACACAAGGTCAATTTTTAAGCGGAGTTTACCAGGTTTGAATTCAGAGTTTTCCTTCTCTTAGACTAGTTGCCTCACCAAGGCTGATGAAAATCAGTCTGTACTACTATTTACCCATAGCTGGAAGGAGAATAATTGGATTAATACCTTTCCCAAGGGTATTAGTGCTATGTGAAATGCAATCATTCTCGTCCAGGATTTGAACTTGTGTCGCCGTGTCCATTTCCTACGACGTTAACCATTACATCACGGGCACCTCCACAACCATCTGATGGTGAAGCTCCAGTCCTGGAGCTTTGAGGAATGTGGAGTATCCCTTCATTGCCATTACTCTCAGATTCACTCTGACCCAGAATGATCTTACCTGTTAGGGTCCTATCTATGGGTCAAATAGAACTATTCAATCATTTACTATACTTGAAACCATTTAACTGTGGGCAAACACATGGGCCCAGCATTGTTTGAATATATGATGTTACCAACTTACTATTCATTTACGAATCACACACACACACACACACACACACATATATATATATATATATATATGTGTGTGTGTGTGTGTGTAAAGCGAATTTGGCTTTAAATAACCAACAAGTGTTGATATGCCATAAAACACAACCTACTAATGTCTATCGTGCCTGAATCTTTTAATCTGAATTTTTTAAACATAAGCCAGATGAGATTACACTATTTTAACTTTTTTTGGTTTTGGTTGTTTTTTGTTTTTTTTAATGGCATATCGTCCTTCATGGGTTATTTAATGCAAAAGCCATTCTTATTGAAAAATAGTAGCGATTCTATTTAACCAATGGCTGGGCTTTTTTTTCCTTGAGAGGTGTCATTTTCTAATTGCTTTAGTGTTTAGTTAATGAAAAACATGGGGACGCCTCTGGTGGTGTAATGGTTCACAAGCTAGCCAAGCGAATCTACACGAGTGAGTTCAAGTTTCATTGGGCGCCCAATTCATATGGCCTTGTGCCACATCTAAACAAAAAGCTTTGTAAATCACAACATCTATTTCTCATGGAAGATCTAGATTTCGAAACCGGAAGCTGACAGTCCCCGTGGCGTAATGGCTAAAGAGCTGGACAGTGAGCTTGTAGGATGCGAGTTCGAACTTCAGTCACACGATAATGTTCAATTTTGGACTAAGACTCTTAAAAAAAGGGTATAAATACACTTAGTGACCATGCTTTAGGTTAAATAGTTTCACTACCTCTTTTTAGCAAGCATGGTTTTGGGATTAAATAATCCACAAAGGTTGATATGCCATTAAAAACAAAGAAAGAAGAAACAAAATGCACCAGAGCTTCGAAAATTGGTAATAATCGAGCAGAAAACATGTTCAAACTTCACGCTGAGGCTACACATCTTTGTTCATAAAACCCATGGCAAAATATTAATATATATAGAGAGAGAGACTCCCGACCTATTGAAAACTTTTCTTCCATTACAAATCTGAGACAAAATTTATTTAATTTTAAGGTTTGGTTTCTTTGTTTAATGGCATATCAACCTTTGTAGGTTATTTAATGCCAAATCTATTCTCCTAGAAGAACAGTAATGGTACTATTTAACCCATAGCTGGGAGGATAAGGAGGTTCATACCTTTCCCAAAGGTATTTGCCCGAAAGTGAACGTAATAGCGCGACTGGAGTACGAACTCGCGTACTACGATTCCGCAGTCCATCGCTTTAACCATTACACCACGATGGTTTAGTGTCATATCCAGGACACTCGTCCGGGCGGGAAGGGGGTCTTACTACTCTGCAGAGAAGCAGTCGGTGTATTCTACATCCCTAGCCGATTGGGCAATTTTTTCCCATGTTTTTATGTTTTAGTCACGCGGGTTTGTTTGGTTTCTTGTCATATAAACAATTGGTGGGTTAATTAATACCAAAGCCATCCCTGTCAAAGAACGATACTGTTGCTATTTACCCCATTGCTGGAGAGATAAGAGTGTTCATAACTTTCCCAAGGGTATTAGTTCAGAAATGAACGGAAAAGTACGACTGGAGTTCGAACTCGCTTATTTTGCGGACACAGTCCAGCCCTTAGCCATTACGCCACGGGAACTTCCGCCTTATTTATATGTTCATATATGAAAATGTCTGTGTGTGGGTGTGAAAAGAAAATGTGTCCTCTGTGCTGAATATCACGTTGGCATATCAATTTCATAGCTGAACAAAAGGAAAAACGTTGATCGCTTGCGACACAAACAAAAGACCGGGGTTATGTTGAAAGGTCAAAAGTGAATATTAGGCACACGTGCGGATTTTTTGCGTAAGTGTCAAGAGTAGCGAATTGGTGGCTGATCAAGCTGAGGTCTTATTCGGAATTCAGGGCAAGTAAGACAGCTCCATCTTTTCGACAATCCTTCAAAATCTGCAACGTTTACATACGACCAGCGTTCGGCCTAGTCGGCGAGGCTGAGAATAAACTGACTGTATCCCCTGCTGAAGAGTAAGAAAGGCTGTCTTGGGTATAACACTGAACTGCATCTGCAAGTAAGGGTCAACTCCTGCAGATCAGGACAGTGAAGAATACCACCAGAATCACTAGAAAACGCGTGGCATAACGGTTATTCTCGTTAGAAATGGGCACGGTGACCGAGGTTCAAATCATGGACGAAGCTGTTTGTGTTTCACTTTACATAAAGCAAAACACAGTAATGCGTAAATAATAAACTAGACTGGGCTTTTTAGGAGAAGTAAAACTGAATCTAAATCAGTAGTTCTCCGCTTAAAAATTGACCTCGTGTCACATTCTGCCCGTAGCGAAGATGTTGGGTAAATACATAAGCCCAAATTCACTCTGACCCAGAGTTGTATTAGGTTCTTTGTTTAATGGCATATCAACCTCTGAGGGTTATTTAATGCCAAGCTATTCTTCTAGAAGAACAGTAGTGGTATTATTTAACCCATAGCTTGGAGGATACAGGGGGGGTAATACCTTTCCCAAGGGTATTAGTCCAAAAGTGAACGTAATAGCGCAACTGGAGTTCGAACTACCTTACTATGAGTCTGTACCCCAGTGCTTTAAAGATCACACCCCAGAGTTGTAGTACCTGTTAAGGTCACATCTATGGGTCAAAAAGATCTATTTGAAAATTATCAATATTTGCTAGGAAATCATATAAGTCATTTGTATTAAGAATAGTTACTTGAAGCTATAATTGTTTATTAAGTAATGTTATCATTAGTTACTTGAAGCCATTTAACTGGGTGCAAATTATCTGTATTAGATAGGAATACTTGATATCACATAACCATGGGCTAAAAGAAAAAGGTTCCTTAAGAAACAACTACAGAAAAAAAATAACCCAAGTCAGGTTGACATGCCGTTAAAGTCAATTAATCTGCTGATAACGCTTTGTATTTTATCACATGTCATTTTTTACCCAGTCGGCTGGGGCTGTAGAATACTCCAACTGCTTCTCTGCAGAGTGGAAAGACCCCCCCCCACAACGATTGTTCTGGATATGACACTAAACAATCTGATGGTGAGGTTCCAGTAATGCTGGAGCTTTGGGGAATGAGGAGTACCCCTTCGTTGCCATCGCTCCCAGGTTCACTCTGACCCGGAGTGGTATCACCTGATAAGGTTCTATCTATGGGTCAAGTAAACTGTTTGCTTATGCTAAACTGAATTGTTTGAAATAGAACTGTTTTGATATTTAGCTGTTTGTAAACAAAAACAAAATACTTACACTAAAGGGAATTATTTGAAATAGGACTGTTTATATGTATAAAATAGATTTGGCATTCTATAACCTACGATGGTTGATGTGCCATAAAACCAAACCAAGCCAAACCAAACCAAAACCTGTCATCTTTTACTAGCCGTAGAATAATCAATGAATATATGTAATGGTATTATTTTTAAATTTCGCATTTGTCGTTTTCTTAGGCAACAGAATTCCTAAGAACATACTTTACTTTATTGCTTTTCATTTATACAGTAATGTTTAATTTTAAGTGTTCCCTCAGTGTCCGTCTTGATATATGTACTACCGTCATCACTCCGCCACGGACAGGATGTGACATAAGGTCAATTTTTAAGCGGAGTGAGCTGATTTTAAAATCAGAGTTTTCCTTCTAAATTAGTTGCTGTGCTAGAGCTAAAGAGTCGAGCCCTACTATTTTATCCAAACCCTCCACTACGAGCAGAATAAGTTAAAAGGTCAATTTTTAAGGGAGGTAAAGATGATTTAAATTCAGAGTTTTCTTCTAAATTGGTTGCTGTATTTGGGCTAGAGTCGAATTAGCCCTACTATTTTATCCAAAATATCCGCAACGATCAGGATAAGTTAAAAGGTCAATTTTTAAGGGAGGTTAGGATGGTTTGAATTCAGAGTTTTTCTGCTCCCAGACTGGTTACCTAACCGACGAGATATTTTAGCGTATATTTTCTTATGATAAGGTTCCTTTCAATTTGCCTGGTGACGAAAAAGAAATTGGTTTTAAGATAATTCCGATTCTAGGAGTATTTCTCGGAGTATTCCAAGTTGGAAACTTTCAAGTTTGTACACACACCACCACAATTATCTCCCTTGTTTTTCACTGTTTTGAAATCAAATTAAGACCGAAACAAGTAAAATAGTTTTGTTGTTAAGATGAAGTTCAACGCCCATGCATACATGAATGTAAATTCCCTTTCGTCCATTAGTATATTCGTCATCAAATGTAAACGGTTCCAAAATAAACATTCTTCGATGATGGCATATGGTCGAAACTAGACTTTATTAGTTCATTAAATTTATACAACATGAATGTGTCTATTCTTTGGTTCATATTTGCCAATGGCATGGGGTTCAGTCCCTGGTCGAGTCATATCAAAGATTTAAAAAATGGTACTTGCTACCTCCTTGTTTAACACTTAGCATTATAAGGTACGTATCAAAGGTAAATTGGAGCAATCCAGGGAAAGGAGTGGCATCCTCCTCTACACCTCGGTGTAGTAGCAATTGAAAAGGGAGCCTTTGGGTCGCAGTCTATTACGTTCACCAACTTTACTTTTTACTTTATATATATAGGGGTTGGACAAAATAAAGGAAATATCTGAAAATTTCGAACAAATTTATCTTAATATGGTTTTCTGATAGCAGCCCTCTCATGAAATCCAGCTTTATGCAGCCCCTTTCTTAGTTTTTTTGAGGAAACTGCGTTCTCGAGATGGTCATTAAGCCCAGCTGTAATTTTTGGTGCTGTAGTCTTGTGATCCTTCATAACAATCCGCCTGAGAGTCCGACGGTCCCTATCAGACAGCTTTCGCTTTTTTTCCCCCAAGTTTTGCTTCAGTGAGGAGGTTTTTCCTTCTTTCTCAAATGCTGTCATTACTTTCGAGATAGTACTTCTTGCTACATCAAATAATTTATCGGTTTTTGTTATCCTAGCGCCTGCCATACGAGCACCAACAATTTGACCTCATTTAAAGTCTGATAGATCTGCCATTTTTATGAATTTTGATTAATTTCTTCTGGTGATATATGTAAAAAAACAACGGTTTTAGTAAAATAAGACAAGAAAAATTAATAATAAATCAAAAAACATAAAAATAACAAACGTTTATCAGGGTTCAATCGCAGGTCGCGTCATACCAAAGACTTTAAAAATGGTACTTGATACCGCCTTGCTTAACACTCAGCAATATAAGGTACGTATCAAGGGTAAAGTGAAGAAATCCAGGGAATGGAGTAGCATCCTCCCCTACACCTCTGTGTAGTAGCTATTGAAAAGGGAGCCTTCTTGTCGCCTTGGACTACGGTCGCCAACTTTACTTTACTATTGGAGTTTCAAAATTATGATACTAAGATTCTAGGTATTTTGTCCAACCCCTGTATATATAGGGAAAACTGAAAAAAAAATTCAGGCAGTAAGAAAATGTACTGAGATGAAAAATACAAGATCTTAACTGTTTCGGTTTTTCGATCTTCATCAGAGCATGGGAGTAATTAAATGAAACGAAAAAGATGAGGATGTCTTTAGGAATATTCTATTTCTGTTATTAGCATTCTGTTTCAAATTTGTATCATGTAATTAGCGTTCCAAAATTTATTTAAAAAAAAAATCCGTATCTCATCTATCTATTCATCTATCTACTTAGTATTAACATTCCATAACATATCTATGCGTAACAAACCATATCTGGATTGTAATAAAAAATATGTGGGCGAAACCTCTCGTAGCCCCCAAAAAACGAATTTACAAGTACATGATATATTTAAAAAAAA
The DNA here is from genome assembly GCA_963585895.1 of Sepioteuthis lessoniana. NCBI lineage: Eukaryota > Metazoa > Mollusca > Cephalopoda > Myopsida > Loliginidae > Sepioteuthis > Sepioteuthis lessoniana. Next base: position 93,341,316 of record OY757907.1, read on the forward strand.
AAGAAACATAAATAACAGTTTGGTTAAACATAATTTAAAAACTAATCCCAAATTATAAAGATACCGAGATATGAGTTAACTAAAAATGTCGAAATTTTTAAAAATCTATTATAATTTCAAACTACAATCCTATCGAACAGAGACCGGGTTTTTTTCATTTTGTATCCTTATTCGGTCTCATTATTGCCGAAAAGTTACAAAATCCCTTATTCAAATTCGATAGCTAAACAGTTGAATTTTTGGCCAATAGAATACACCGACTTCTCAGCAAAAGCGTAACTCTCCCAACGTGTGTCCCAGATATGACATCAAACTATCTGATGGTGTGGCTTCAGTAATGCTCGAGCTTTGGGGAATGTGGAGAACCCTTTCAATGCCATCGCTCTAAGGTCCACTCTGGCTCGGGATGGTAGCACCTGATAATGTCCTGTCTAAGGTTCAAATAGAACTAAACTGAATTGTTTAAAATGAACTGTTTTTACATTTAACTGTGTACTTATGTTAAACGGAATTGTTTGCCATAGAACTGTTTTTGACAGTTAAACTGTGTACTTATGCTAAACTGAATTGTTTGAAATAGAAGTGTTTTGACATTTAACTGTATGTAAACAAAAAACTGTACTTATACTAAACTGAATTGTTTGAAATCATTATTATTAGGCTTTAAATTGTTATATAATTAAGGTAATGATCTTTTTATATTAATCATTATTCGTAATTTATACTTTATTATTTAGTTTGGTAAGGCTTTGGACTATTCGTTGTCTCTTAGTTTAAGTGCAATGTCAGATGGGGCGGTGTTACGCCCGCGAGGAAAGGATATGACAATCATCATCTGTTATATGAAACCTCCAGGCAGGAAATGGGGCTGGACGGCCGTTGGGATAAATTGAGAGGGGGGGATGACGTCATGCTCGGAAGAGATATCCTGAGAATTTTAACATTTTGAAAAGGCAGTAGTTGACGTTCGACCGTTGAAGCGCGCAGCTTGGTTTTTCGGATCTGATCAAAGCCGATCAGTTGGAGTCTCTACCGGCAGAGATCTTAAACAAGACAAGATTGGTGGGGGGTGGGGGTTCAGCATAGTATGGTTAGTATAGGCTTTTATGATTTATGTCTCTCTCCTCGTGTCACCAAGGACTGAAGGTAGAAAGGAATAAACACGTTCGTACAGCCTATATTTGTATTATTGCTGTTGTTATTGATAACCAGGCACGCAGGACATGCAGGGACGAGCTTATAAGTGATGTACTCCTATGGACCCCCCACATATGGCCGAGCTAAAGCAAGACGACCAGCTAGAACATACATACAGCAGCTGTGTGAGGATACGGGATGTAGCCCAGAAGACCTGCCAGAGGCGATGAACGATAGGGAAAAGTGGCGAGAGAGGGTCAGGGATATCCGTGCTGGCAGTATGACATGATGATGATGATGATTGATGTCGTAATAGCTTTACAACAAAATGACCCAAAAAAGGTTGATACGCCCTAAACCAACCAACCAGTTGAATTATACAGGCAGAAGAAGTCTCACATGGAAAAAGACGGATAGATATGCTACGGAATGTTTATATTTAGCAGATATGAACTAAATAATATTAATATTACCATATTAATATTACCATATATAGAGTGATGCGATGAGGTTTTTTTAATGAAGTTTGAAACGCTAATAACATCATACAAATTTGAAATAGAACGCTACCTACGGAAATATAATATTTCAAAAAAAAGTTTGTCATTTTTTCGTTTCATTTAATAACTATCATGCCCTGACGAAGGTCTAAAAAACAAAACGTTTAATCTTGTCAAATGAGTCGATAAAAATTACTCTCTGAAGTTCTTGTGTTTTTTCATCTCAGTATATTTTCATACGTATATATATATATATATATATATATATATATATATATACATCATCATCATCATGATGTGCCGCTAGCATAGATTTCCCGGGCCCTCTCTGTCCACTCGTCTCTATCGTCCATCGCTTTCAGCAGGTCCTCCATGCTACATCCTTTATCAGTACAGAGCTGTTGTGGATAAGTTCGAGCTGGTCGCCCAACTCTTGCTTGTCCGTGTGAAGGGGTGCACAGGGCACATCGCTTATGAACTCACCCTTACTTCTCCAGCAGTGTCCAATTCAGATGGTTTTCGAAATGGGTGGTAGGTGGCCGTACAGCTGCTGTTTTGTAGGATGCTGCCTCCAGGATTTGTTCAATACAGCCGGCAGCATTCTTGTGCAATTACTGTCAAGCTTTTTCTCCATACCCTTGGCCAGCGTCCATGTGGTGCATCCATAGTGTAGTATTGATACGACCGTTGCTTGGAAAAAAACTGCGTTATATTTTATCGGATAGGTCTGATTTCCATGTATTTATATGAGAGAGAGAGGGGGGAGGGAATGAATCAGACGGTGTCACATACATTTTATTCATAACTCCATTAACTAATTAATAGAATGCTAAGATTTTCTAATTTACTTTTTTTTTTCATTTTAGATTTGAATAAAATTCAGAAGATACATCGTGTATTAACATTACTTGGATTACGATTCAATAAAAAACAAAACATTAACGTTAGAATAATAATCAATTATAAATACACTCATCCTCTGAATACTGGAGTAAGAATTTCCCTGAATACTTTGTTTTTATATTTTATATTTTAAATATACAAGGGTCGTTCAAACGTTATATGGCTCACCCAAAAGGAATCGGAGTAACAAAACAGTTATTCACTATTTTTCAATATTGTCCTCCTTGACAACAATGAACTTGGTCCAACAATGCACAAGCATTATAATCCCATCACAAACAAAAGCTGCAATCTGATCCTCTAAAAACTCCTCCACAGTATATATGACCTCATCATTGTTTTCAAAATGGTAACCACACAAGTTTAAGGAGCTGCGCGGTCTGAAGGAGATATTTCTGGTAGGTAAGGGGAATGGGATTGCAATTGAAAGTTAAATTTTTGCTTCAGGTACTGCAACATGAACAATGGGAATGGGTGTGTTATCCTGGAGTAAGAGTTTCCCTCTGCGTTTCGACTTGACTACATCTTTCAGTTGTCTGAATTTTTATGCAAAGTATTGCCTATTAATAGTTATTCTTTTCTCTCGGTAGTATATCAAGATCCCACCTTCACAATAAAAAAACAAACAAAAAACAAACAAACAAACAAACAAAAAAAATAACAGAAGCTATCGCCTTGCCAATAGACGATATCTGCTTGAACTTCTTCGGGTTCAGCGAACCAAAGTGTTAATATTGTTTGCTTTGAATTTTTGATTCAGGTTCGAAATGGGAAACCCAGGTTCCATCTTGAATTTGCGACGGAAATTCTTAGGTTTAGTGTGGACACCCTTTTCAGCTTATGCTCTGGCGTCAGCATTCTTGGGACCGCTGGCTCATCCCCAAGACCTCAGTTAAAACAGCGTGGACTGAACCAGTGTGAACTGAACCAGAACTAATGCCTATAGACAATGCTGAATGAGGAGAATAATTGGATTCATACCTTTCCCAAGGGTATTAGTGCTATGTGTGCCAGACAGTGTGACATTAGGGGGTGCCCGTGGTGCAATGGTTATTATCGTAGGAAATAGGCACGGTGACACGAGTTCAAATGCTGAATGAGGGTGATTGCATTTCACATAGCACTAATACCCTTGGGAAAGGTATGAATCCAATTATTCTCCCTCCAGCTATGGGTAAATAGTAGGGCAAACTGGATTCTTTAGCCTTGGTTAGGCAACCGGTCTAAGAGAAGTAAAACTCTGAATAGAAACCTGTTAAACTCCATTTAAAAATTGACCTTGTGTCACATCCTGCCTGTGCGGTGGGGTTGGGTAAATACAGACTGTATAACATTTGTCATCCAAAACAATCAGTGATTGCAAGCTGGCTCTCTCTCTCTCGGTTCTCACAGACTCCAACTGACTCAACTGCCACGGGCATTTGCATATATTATTTCATAACGCACATTTACTTCCTATTAGATCACGTGACCTTTTTCCGCTTATTTACACTGATGTGTCTCAGATTGACGGCTCGGTCAAGGGTCAATATGCAACAAATGACCCAGGATGGATTATCTTCGGTGCCGTCCTTGTCTTATCTGTATTCCACAACATTCTTCTTCATAGTTACATAGAAAGCGGGAGAGGGGGTCTTCTATCATATCCTTATAGAGTTCCTTATGGGTTATAGCTTTCTTTTATACTATTTACTAACCTCTCCGCTCGGGCAGGATATGACATAATGTCAATTTTTAAGCGGAGTTTAACAGGTTTGAATTCAGAGTTTTCCTTCTCCTAGACTAGTTGCCTCACCAAGACTGAATAACCTAATCCGTCCTACTATTTACCCATAGCTGGAGGGAGAATAATTGGATTCATACCTTTCCCAAGGGTATTAGAGCTATGTGAAATGCAATCAGTCTCGTCCAGGATTTGAACTCGTGTCACCGTGTCCATTTCCTACGACGATAACCATTACACCACGGGCACCTTTCTTTTATAGAGTTCCTTATGACTACTCGAAGTCCTGTTTTGTTTGATTTTAAGTTCGTATATTTTTTATTCTTTTCTTTTTTTTATTGATTTTTTCCCAGATATCAGTTTTTGTAATATTTTTTTATTTGCAAAATTTTTACACCATCAGAATTATAGAATAGTTAAGAAATTAATTGTACACACACACACACACGCACGTGCGCGCATATATATATACATATATACATAAAGAGAGAGAGAGTTAAAAAATCATTCATATATATATATACCAGCCTTCCTTCGCACGTGAAGGATGAGACACAGTCAATTTCACTGGAGATTAACAGTTTTCCTTCTTCTTGATCGGTTGGCGTACTAAGAGCCCAGTTTGTTCTATTTACTCATAACTGTAGAGAGAGAGAGAGAGAGAGAGAGAGAGAGAGAGAGAGAGAGAATTGTTGGATCCAAACCTTTTCCAAGAATATTAGTGTTAGAGAAAATACAAACAGCTTTATCCAAGAATTGAAATCGGATTGCAGTGTTTCCTACGACGGTAACCATTAAACCCCAAGCCTCATATATATATATATATATATATATATATATATATATATATATATATATATATATATATATATATCAGCTAGGATTCCTCGCACATCTGTCTTTTAGTCGTTCTTCTACTGTTAACAGTAATCGTTTTGCATCGTTTCTTTTTAGGTCAGTCCATCGCTTTGATCGTTGTCTTCTTGGTCTTCTGTTGGATGAGTCGTTTTTGCATGAGAGTGGTTGACATCGCGAGCATTGTTTGTGCTTATCACGTGACCAAACCACTTCAATCTTTTCTTCTTGCTAATGTCTGATTTTATTTGGTATTCCAAGGTCATTCCTTGTATTTTCCATGTTGTTTTGATTCACTCAAGAAACTCCCATCATAGTCCCTAGGCAGCCCTTCTTAAATACACCAAATTTTGTTTTCTTCTTCATTCAAAGACCAATTTTTTTCCCGTGTATATGGCTAATGGGACAGGGTAGATGTGTGTGTTTAAGACGCAACTTCTATTACACTTTTTTCTCCTTCTCTCCAACTCTTCTGTTTCTCTCTCTCTCTTACTTTTTCATCTCTCTCTCACAGCTCTCCCCCCCACACATACACACACACACACTATATATATATATATATATATATATATATATATATGCTTCAGTATTTCTATCACTTAGTATTAGATTTATATTTTCATCTTTTACGTCCTATATCATTTGTATGTATGTATGTATATATATATATATATATATATATATATATATATATATATATATATATATATATATATATATATATATATCTCACCTCGTTCGTATCTATCGGTGTATGTATATATGCATTCTTACAAATATTTGTTAAAATACGAATCACATTCTTACTTCTGAATTAATAGAAATTAGCATAAAATATATATATATAAATCAAGTGAGATAGACAGACAATTAGACAGATATGTGTGTACTGTGATAGATAGATAGATAGATAGATAGATAGATAAGAACAGAATAAGATAGACACATGAATAGATAGATAGATAGATAGATAGATAGATAGATAGATAGATAGGGTATGATACAATAGAAAGAAATATAGATGTATATGAAAAATAGGAACTGACTTAATGCATAAGTCATTCTGAATATTTCAATATCTCGAACAATATATATATATATATATATATATATATATATATATATATATATATATATATATATATATATATATGTATGTGTGTGTGTGTGTGTGTGCGTGCCTTTATTTAAACATGCACACTCATACACATATATGTAAAATATACATGAGAAAATTAAACACACACGCACATATAAGTACATTAAATACACACACATTATCACATATGCAAACATGCTTTTTTCTTTGTTTTTTTTTTTTGTTGTTTTTTGTGGAGGGGCTGGTTTATATAGTGTGGAGAAAATGAGTTATCTATCTTCCTATTTTAGAACATTTATATCAGCCTCACTTCAGCATGCCAGGATTTTCTCAGCACTTTGAATTGATCGTCTGATTGTAAAGCACTTCTTATGACTTAGTTGTTTGATAAAATGCAAATTAAAATCTACAGCAAACATCTTCAGTGGGAACTTATCAGTTTAGAGTTGCCTCCCCTTTCATTTCCGTCGTTTTTTTTTTGGGGGGGTTTATTCGATATCTCTTTCTCCCTACGCCTGGGCCTATTCTCTTCTTTTGAAAATTTTGTTCACAATATTTTCCTTTGCATTTTTTCCAGCTTCCTTGTAAAATCGATTATTAAAAAAAATCCATTTTTATTATCATCTTATGATGGGCGTCGGCTAACAGGTTATTTGACCCCACTCGAGTTCAACAGGTCATTTGCGCCCATATTCTCCTGATATGACCTTCTTCGTGAGGCCGAAAAGAGTTTTTTTGAATTTGAATCAGATAGAGGTTACGTTGCAAAGGGGTCACTGTGAACAATGCAGAACTTTCCACATGTCTATTTTGTAACAGGGTTAAAAGTAAGATACATTCGAAACTTTTCGTTTTGTATCCTACCCCACCGGGCAAACTGATTGACAGTCAATTGATTTTAACGGCATGTCAACATATCTAGGGCTATTTTATGCGACAGCACATTAGTTCTTTTGAGACGAGTAAATAATGAAATTAACCATAAGATAATGAGTTTTTTAAGTAACTTTGTTTACTATTCATAATATTTGTGCATATTATATACAAATGTATTAGAAATAGTGGACAAATTTAAGTAAAAACTTTATTATTTTAACTAACAGCCTTTAAGTAGAGATGATACGGGGACATTTTGGATCTAAGTTACGGCAATGTTAGGCCTATAAACAAGGTAAGCTGTAAGGCTTCAAAGATATCTCGTATAATGAACGACCCCTAGTTTTTGAGGTGAAAAAATTGATGTTAAAAAGTCGTTTATTACACGAGTATACACGGTATATATTTCCATGGATTTTATTTAATCTTTCATTAACGACTATTAGCTTTTACTATCTTTTTATTTATTAAATTTTGAATGGATTAATACTCAGTTTTATCTTTGTGAGAGATTTTAATAAATTGCAGAGATGATTTTTAATATCATGATGGATTTCCATCAGTAGACTTTTTAAAAGAATTGATCAGCATTTGAAAACAGTCAAATGTATTTTGTTGCAAAGCTTGTTTTTTAGGTGAAAAATTGATTTTAAAAAAATGTTCATTACACGATTATCATATTTACTCAACCCCTCCGCTCGGGCAGGATATGACACAAGGTCAATTTTTAAGCCGAGTTTAACAGGTTTGAATTCAGAGTTTTCCTTCTCCTAGACTACTTGCCTCGCCAAGGCTGAAGAACCTAGTCTGCCCTACTACTTACCCATAGCTGGAGGGAAAATAATTGGATTCATACATTTCCCAAGGGTATTAGTACTATGTGAAATGTAATCAGTCTCGTCCAGGATTTGAACTCGTGTCGCCGTGTCCATTTCCTACGACGATAACCATTACACCACGGGTACTTTATTACAGGATTAAATCGGGCATATGAATGAGATTTGTTTTGCATTTCTTGCACTATTCATTCAACTTAGCCTTTGTCCAGACAGTTGGGGCTGTAGAATACACTGACTGCACCTCTGCTGAGGGGTAACACCCCCCAAAAATGAGTGTCCTGGATATAACACTAAACAATCTGATAGTGTGGTTCCAGTGATACTAGGGCATTGGGGAAGGCGGAGCACTCCTTCATTGCCATTGCTCCCAGGTCCACTCTGTCCTGGAATGGTTGCACCTGATAGGGCCCTAACTATGGGTTGAATAGAACTAAACTGCATACTTATGCTGAACTGAATTGTTTGAATTAGAACTGTTTAAACTGAATAGATTGAAATAGAAATGCTTTTGACAATTAAACTGTGTGCTTACATTTAAACAGCACATTTATACTAAACTGAATTATTTAAAATGGAACTGTTTTTGACATTGAAACTCTACTTACATTAAACTGAATCGTTTAATATAGAACTGTTTTGACATTTAAATGTGTGTAAACAAAATCTATACTTATACTAAACTGAATTGGCTGAATTAGAACTGTTTGACAAAACTGAATTGCTTGAAATAGAAATATTTTTGACAATTTAACTGTACTCATGCTAAACTGAATTGTTTAAAATAGAACTGATTTGTATAAAAATGGATTTGGCATTAAATAACCTACAAAGGTTGATATATCATAAAACCCAAACAAGATCAACTTAGCCTAGCTACGTGCATACACACAGACGTATCTACTAATATATTTCCCATGGATGTTGTGAAATAAAATAATATTCGTAAGTTATTTCGCCAATTGTCCGGGAGACCAGGGTTAAATCCCAGGTCGAGTCATACCAAAGATTCAAAAATGGTATTTGATGCCACCTTGCTTAACACTCGTCATTATAAGGTACGGATCAAGAGTAAAGTGGAACAATCCAGAGAAAAGAGTAGCGCTCTCCCCTACACCTCGGTGTAGTAGCTTTTGAAAAGGGAGCTTTCGGGTCACGCTCGACTTTGGTCGCCAACTTTACTTACAATATAAATGTAACATAGATATAACAATGACGCTAATATTGATATAAAAGAAAGAAACAACGACGATTTCAGACGATAACATAAGTAGAAAAAAATGCGCTCTGGGACTTGTTCACCGTCCATCAAAATGATTTCTTGAATTCCAACCCCCCCCCCCATCCAAAAAAAAAAAAAAAAACGCAGGATATCTTGCATGAGTTAAATTTCTTGAGCCATATTTCTCTTGATTAATATGCGAAAAAGCTTTGATTTCATATGGTTGTATTCTATGCCATATCAACCTTTGAGGGTGATTTAAAGCCAGATCCAGTTTTTATACATACATGCATATATATGTATATATATTATTTATGATAATATCAATTGTTTCATTGACAGGTACATTAGTGAATAGATTTTCTACATCCAGTGAGGTTAATATACGATCATTGGGTTTATACTCTATCTGTCTGAAAGTAAATATTACCAAGATGGTCATGAAATGGAACTTAAGTAGTACATGTTAGGAGTAGTTTCTGAGGTATATTAGGGTTCATTTAAGAGGAGGAAGAGATGGGTTATTATAAACATTATTTATGATAATATCAATTGTTTCATGACCATCTTGATAATATTTACGTTCAGACAGATGAGGTATAAACCCAATAATGGTATATTAGCTTCACTGGATGTAGAAAATCTATTCACTAATGTACCTGTTAATGAAACAATTTATATTATCATAAATAATATTTATAATAACCCATGTTTCCCTCCTCTTAATAAAAAGTAAGTTTGGTGACCGTAGTCGAGGGCGACCAGAAGGCTCCCTTTTCAATAGCTACTACACAGAGGTGTAGGGGAGGACGCTAATCCTTTCCCTGGATTTCTCCATTTTACCCGTGATACGTACCTTATATTGCTGAGTGTTAAGCAAGGAGGTATTAAATACCATTTTTAAAGTCTTTGGTATGACGCGACCTGGGATTGAACCCAGGTCTCCTGGACCATTGGCGAACAATATATATATATATATATATATATATATATATATATGATTTCCAAGCGAATATTTTGTCGGTAACATTATTTTTAAATGTTAAATGCTTTCAATTGTTTTTATCCAACATTATTAATTCAGTAACACAAATAATTAAATTTGATATTCATCATTTGTTTACCCACCTTAAATAGTTTCAAATATTACTGTTCAACACTGATAATTCTATTTGATATGAACAAGTTGATTTGGTTTGGTTTGGTTTGGTTTGGTTTTAGGTCATATCAACCATTGTGGGTTATTAAATGCCAAACCCTCTTTATATATATATATATATATATATATATATATATATATATATATATATATATATATATTAAATATACATGATTTGTAAACATATTTTCTCAATAACGTATTTAAACGAGACTAAGCTCATTCTTTTGTACATACTTAAATGGTTCCAAGTATTGCTATCTATCACTAACAATTCAATTAAACATCATTCATTTGTACACCCACAGTTCTATTTCTAACAATTCAATTAAACATCAGTCATTTGTATACCCACAGTTAGATGATTAAGCAGTTCTGTTTCTAACAATTCCCTTAAACATCAGTCATTTGTTTGCTCTGAGTTTGAATGTCAAACAGCTTTATTTGACCCATAGATAGGACCCTATAACGTGCTACCAACCGGGCCAGAATGGACATGGGAGTAATAACAATGAAAGGGTACTCCACGTTCCCCAAAGCTCCCGCATTACTGGAACCTCACCATCAGATTGTTTAGTGTTATATCCGGGATATTCGTTTGTTGGGGTGGGGTCTTACTCCTATAAAAATTCAGTTGGTGTATTCTACAGTCCCTGGACTGAATATCAATAACAGTCCCAAGTAAAAGATTGAATAGTTCTATTTAACCCATTGATGTGACCCTAACAGGTACTACCACTCCGAGTCAGAGTGGACCCAGGAGTAATAGCAATGAAGGAGTACTCCACATTCTCCAAACCTCTAGGACAGGAGCCCTACCATCAGATGGTTTGATGTCATATCCAAGACATGCGTTGGAGGGATCTTACTCTTCTGTAGAGATACAGTAGGTATATTCTATTGCCGCAGGTGACATGGCAACACACAAATGCTTACACACTCATATTTGAAAACTTATGAACTCGAATAACACGTAAAAACACCTAGTTATATACTAGTTATATAGTTATATACTTCCTATGGAAACATTTAAATCTTTTTATAAAAAAGTATTGGAAACGGACCTATATATCACTAATATTAGAGTGGCATTAACATTGATGGTGTTTGTCCTCTGTTCTACCAACCGGGAGAGTATGGCACAAGGCCTTTTTTAAGGTGGGTTCGGGCGCAGGGCCAGAGCCCGCACGCGCCCGGCATTTTCAAAAATGCCTCGGATCCCGTCGGTATCCCCCTAAAAGGGGCGCATCAGGCGCCGGGTGATAAATCCAAACCCTCCGAAGAGGGCACGGCCCCCTGAGGCCAGCGGTATATCCAGTGACAAGACACACCCGACCTGAACCGCCCATCGCATCACGGCCAACCGAATGTGTCCCATCAACTGGATATGTCGCTTCACGAAAGGCCAAGTGATATAAAAGAGTTAGAGTCATTAGTTTTAAAAGGAAGAAAATGCTCTGAGAGACTTTCTCATTATCCCTCAAAACAATTTTCTGAACTGACCTCCACCTCGCACTCCTCCTCTAAAAAAACAAAAAAGAAACAAGAACAAAAACAAAAAAAATCTAGTGGGTATGACTGGCCGGGGACGATATTTTGAAAGAGTTAAATTTCTTGGGCCATATATCTTTTGATTAATATGAGAAAACATTGTTTGGTATCTTAACACAAATGCGTACACACGCATAAAACGTGTGTGTATACACATACAAGTATGTGTGCGTATGCTCAGTCGTGTGCACTCGTCTGTGGTTATCTAATTCTCGTGGAAGCAGTTGCTTCACAGAAACGTCTTTTTACCAAATTTTTTTTCTATAATTATCGAAAAGGGATGCGTGTAACACTGATATAATGGTGACATTATAATGATATAAAAGAGATAATGTTTTGAGAGAGAGAGAGAGAGAGAGAGAGAGAGAGAGAGAGAGAGAGAGAGAGAGAGAGAACAAGTGGTGTGTGTAAAGAATCTTTAAAAGGATAGATAAGCAAAACTGATAGTCGTCCATGAAATGACTGTAGGAAATTGGCATCAAAGAGTGAAATTTTTGTAGATTGCTGCTTTTGACAGCAGTCTGAGAAATCAAGATTTGAATCCGGGCATTGTGGGAGAATCGAAAAGAAGATGATGGAACGGAACAGAGTAGGGAACTTGAGAATGGAAGGAGACTAAGAAATCCCCCCCCCAAATGATGGATTGTTGTGAGAGGGAGTCTGTAATAGATTTGGGAGTAGTAGAATAGAAAGTGGACGTAGCTTTACGCGTAGGAAAGAAAAGAGGAATTAAGGAAAAAATTGAAAAAGGGAAGATATCAAGAAAGAGGACAAAAAAAGGAAGAAAACAATTGATAAAAGAAAATAAAGGTAGGGAAAAAAAAAGAAAGCGAAAAAAAGGAAATATTTAAAATGAAAGTGTTGTGAAGAAAGAAGAAGAAAGTAAATAATAAAAAAATAAAAGAAAGAAGAATAACTAAAAGAAGGAAAGGGTGAATAAAAGAAAGAATGAGTTAACGAAATAAAGAATGAATGAATAGATTTTAGTTACGAGGAACGGGTAATAAATGATTGAAAAGACTGTGAATAAAAAGTATGAAGGAAAGAAAGAAAAAATTAAGAAACAAAAGAAAGAAAAGGTAGAAAAAAAAGGTATAAGAAAGAAAGAAAAGAAAAAACCGAAAGAAGGAACAAAATTAAAGAAATTGAAAGCTGAAAAAAGGTAAAGAAATATGTGCGAAAGGACCCCCCCCCCAAAAAAAACAAACAAACAAAGAGACTCAGAAAAAAAAAAGAAAAAAAAAGTTAAAACAAGGAAAGATACACAAAAAAGAAAAAAATGGATGATACTCGAAAAGAAAAAAAAAATAGTAAAAATAATGAAACATAAATTAAAAAAGAATTAAATATAAGGAAAAAGAAAGGAAAAAAAAAAGATAAATAAAAGGAAGAAAACTAAAAACGAAGAAGAAAGTAAACAATAAAAAAATAAAAGAAAGAAGAATAACTAAAAGAAGAAAAGGGTGAATAAAAGAAAGAATGAGTTAACGAAAGAAAGAATGAATGAATAAAAGAAAGAATGAGTATTTAAAAGAAAGAATGAGTTGATAAAAAGAACGACCAAATAAAAGGAAGAATGAATACATTAAAAAAATAAGTTAATGAAAGAAAAAATGAGTTAATAAAAAGAAGAATCAATTAATGAAAGAAAAAAATAATGAATAAAAGAATAAATTAATGAATAAAGGAAAGAATGAGTTATTGAAAAAAAACGAATAAATAAAAGGAAGATGGAGTTAAAAAAGAAGTACGATTAAATAAAAGGAAGATCGAATAAATAAATAAATAAAAAGAATGAGTTAAAAAAAGAATGAAAGAAGAAAAGAAAGAATGAGTTCATGAAAGAAAGAATGAGTAAATAAAAGAAAGAATGAATTAATAAAAAGGATAACGAGTAAGTGAAAGAAAGAATAAATAAAAGCAAAAATGAGTTAATGAAAGAAAGAACGTGTAAATAAAAGAAAGAATGAATAAATAAAAGAAAAATGAGTTAATGAAAGAAAGAATGAGTAAATAAAAGAAAGAATGAGTTAATAAAAAGGATAACGAGTTAATAAGGGGGGGGTTAATAAATAAAAGAAAGAATGTGTTGATGAAAGAAAGAACGAGACAATAAAAAAGGAGAAAGAGTAAATAAAATGAAGAATGAATAAAGAACGTGTAAATACATGAAAGAATGAATAAATAAAAGAAAGAAAATAAGTTAATCAAAGAGGGAATGAGTAAATAAAAGAATGAATGAGTAAATGAAAGAAAGAGCGAGTAAATAAAAGAAAGAATGAATGAATAAAAGAAAGAAAGAAAATGAAGAAAAAATAGAAATGAAAAATGAAAAAAAAAAAATGGAAAAAAATTGAATGTAAGGACGGATGAAAACGAAATAATAAAGAAGATGAAAGAATTATATTTATTAAGAAAGAAAAATAGAATATGAAAATGAATGTCAAATAATTTCAAAAGTCTCATTAATTCATCATGTAAATCTTAAGCTATTTCAAAAAAGGTTATTTGATAATGCCAAGTTTGGCAAAAAGTCATCACATTTGTAGATTCACAGCAAAGTCACTGTCTGCTGTTTGTTCAATACTTCTACGAAATGTATGCCCTACACTTTCCCACGGTTTGAACTGCTTCGGTAAAGGGATATACGCGTAGCAATTTAGCATAAAACAAAATACTGAAAACTTTGGATACACCCTACCACACACACACACACACACACACACACACACACATAAATATATAGAGGAATTTAAATTTATTTCCATCCTGTTATGTGCTTTTGATAAAATCAAAAAACACGAAAAAAACAAAAACAAAACAGACCTCTTCACATCTTATGGATTTTTTTTATCCATAAGATCTGAAGAAATCCTGTTAATTTTTTTTTCGTGTTTTTTGATTTTATCAACAACACATAACAGGATGGAAATAAATTTATAATCCTAATGTGACCGGTTTGTGTTTTTCTTAATGAAATTATTGCTCTGTAATATCTGTTATATTGAGCACTTTACCAGGAAAATTTAAATGTTCACTTTTGAATAGTTTTCTTGTCCTGATGGAATTACTCCCAACTCCAGTTTAACAGGACCAAATAATATATATATATATATATATATATATATATATATATATATATATATATATATATCAAAGAAAACTCAATAGATCTAATGCCATTATAAATTTATTTCGACAACTTGTTTAATAGAAATTGGCTCTTCAGATGGTGTATAATTTAAAATTTTGAATTTGGTGGTTGTTTGTATTGAAGAAATTGTCGAAATAAACTTATGGCGAAATATCTGTTGAGTTTTCTTTGATATTACGGATGTATATTTGCTCTGCATGTGAGTTTTTCGATATATTCTTATATGATGATTGCCATACATTGAGCACTCAGTTAGAATTATATAAAACTTCTCATATATTCTATATATGAATGATTCCATATGAGTCAATTTGGACTTAATTCATATATATATATATATATATATGTATATATATAATTTGATATTAAACAAGCTGGTCCTCACCTTAACAAAAAGTTAAAAAGAACAATCCGTTTTGAAACAAACTTTTTCATGAAGTGCTCAACTACATTAATGAAGAATCTATACTGGTATTTAAAAGACTTCTTACCAAGCCAATATATAACACAAGGTCGTTTTATCGTAGGCGAGAAGCATGCACGTATTGAGACTTATGTGCTTCCGTCACAAAAAAATTATGGTCCCCATTTGGAGGTGCCTCAGGTACCAAACTATGGACTCAGCCCTGCAAAGCAAGAATTGCCTGGTGGATAACGACGACCCCTGGGACGAGGCAATTCAAATTAACAATTCCCGCCCGGAGCAAACACCTAGTAGACTCATGGTAATACGTTTAAGAAGTATTTATAAGTAAAGTTGGTGACCTTAGTGGGCTACACTGAGGTGTAAGGGAGGGCGCAACTCCTTTCCTTGGATTGCTCCACTTTACCTCTGATACGTACTTTACGAAGCAAGGAAGTATTAAGTACCATTTTTTTCAAGTCTTTGGTATCACTCGACCTGGTATTGAACCCTGGACCATTGGCGAACACTCTACCCACTAGGCCAATGAGCCTACTTAATCTATATTATAAGGATATTAAAATATTTACAAACAAGCCACTCATCCTAAAAGTGAAGCTTAGAGGAACAACCGGCTTTGAAAAGACTTGCTCCATGCCAAAAAATGACAGTGTTGATAAAAAAACTACCCACCTAAAAAAAAACAAAAAAACCCAAAAAACCCTCGATGTTCTGAAATTAATCCCGTGTTACATTTCAGCAACCCTTAGTTCTGTACAAAGCGCTTTTTCCGGTGGATTGATGGTATTGGTAGTTACGTTAAAGTTGGGGGTTTAAAAATGCCTACTTTGGCAAGGTATAAATGCTTTTCAGTATATATATATATATATATATAGTATATATATATATATATATATATACTCCCCTACCCCCGTAGGGTTGAGCTCTCTAGCGAATGAAGTAATCGCGTTGCCATTAGCGAATATGCAAGGCTCTACATATGAATTGAGCTCTCGGTAGCCGTTAAGCGGATGTGTGTAAACAATAGTAATTGTGATTCATAACCGTTTAAAATTTACTTCACTGCTGCTGGTTTCCTCGTGGCTAAGAGGTAGAGTCTTGGATTGGCGTTTGAGTCAACCAAGTTTCAATCCCAGCTTCGGGAATCTAGCATGTCTAGCTACACTGATGAGTTCTGATAGAACGAAACAGATCTGTCTGTGAATGACTATATATATATATATATATATATATATATACTGTCATCCATTGACAGATTGTTTCGTTGTATTCCAACTCTTCAGAGTGGCTAGATACGCCAGACGCTTCAATCTGGGATCGAAACCCGGTTTACTTTATGTTAGGCCGATAACTTACCTTTCAGCGATTTCGGTGACCTACGTCAGCTTAGGAATTTAACGCATTTTGCATCAACTTTCGTTTGTTTACGTTTTACGCTATCGGATACCAGAGAACTCAGTTCGTTAGAAGAGCTTTGCATTACGCAGGTGGCAGCCGACTATTCCTTCGCCTGAGTGCTCAACTCCGGGAGGGGAGCATATAAAAAGCATATATAAGATATATATATATGCATATTGAAAAGCATCAATATATATATATATATATATGTGTGTGTGTGTGTGTGTATGTGTTAAATCAGTGGTCTTTTACTAGGACTTAATGCTCTGTTTAGACTTTCAGCTTTAACTAACGTAAAACCCTCCCCACTTGCCGAGTGGGCTTTTAGCTATTAATAATAATTCTTAAAACGCAGGCACTCTTTCATATTTCGACACTGCTAAACATAACGCTTCGGCTACCTCACCTGGTGTAATAGTTAACAAGCTGAACAAATAGAACTTTGATAGATCAATTCATTTTGTAGGTCCCGTAGTATTTTTCTTGTGTCAAACTTAGCATATGACCAGTCCGCATGAAACCTTTGTTTCTTTTTTGATCCGACAAGATAAAAAAAACCTTGCTGAGGGCGTTGCAGAGCACGTCACTCTCATTACAAACATTTGTAAAACAAGCAAGAAGATCCAGAGGATTTTAATGTGTGATCAGATTATGCGTATACGTCTGTTGCGACTGTGTGTGTTTGTTGTGGGTGTCTGTTGTTAAATGTCTTCGTTTAGAATTAAACCAAGCTCTCTCACGTACACACACACACACACACACACACACACACACACACACACACACACACACACACACACACACACAAGAAAAAAGAAAAAGAAAAAAGAAAAGAAAGGAAAACTATGTGTAGTCACCAAGTGTATCGGTTTCTTTGTCAACTTTGTAAATTGCTTGTGCGCATGCGTTAATGTATTTGAATAAAAATTACTTGTTAAATGTCAGCTTCTCTTTGCCTTCGGCTCGTAGTTTTATATTTCACTTCATAACAAAGAAATAATATGAATATGTACACAAATCTATCTAAATTTGTTCGTATCTATCTATCTATCTATCTATCTATCTATCTTCATAGTAATCTAATCATTTGTCGAAGATATCTATCTATCTATCTATCTTCATAGTTATCTAATCATTTGTCGAACATATCTATCTATCTATCTATCTATCTATCTTCATAGTAATCTAATCATTTGTCGAAGATATCTATCTATCTATCTATCTTCATAGTAATCTAATCATTTGTCGAAGACATCTATCTATCTATCTATCTATCTATCCAACATAAAAAGGTTCCATTATTTCCCGGTTTGCTTTTTCAATGAACAACCATGGCGAACGCTTACTTTAGAACGATGTTTAGCGGACTTTTCTTGTACAAAACTACGTTTCCTCATTCTCATTTGGGGCCTCACTACTGCAGTCTTGTGTTAAACTTAACTAAGCGTAGTTAATAAACAGAGATTTTCAGACTGGTTGATTTTGACGGTATGACATGGCGAGGGAGGGACGACTCTTATGCTTTTACATGGCAGCTTTTCAGACAGTCGTGCCGATAATCTCTGTATTCCTCTTCTTTCTTTATGTACAGATTCATTTTTTCTTTCCCCCTTTTTTTTAGATACATTTTGATGGTTTGAGCTGATTTCTTTGTTCAATAGTATATCAACATTAGTGGGTTATTTAATGCCAAAGCCCTCCCTGTAAAACGAAAGTAGTGATAATATTTAACCAATAGCCGAGAAGTAAGGGAGCTCATACCTTTTCCACAGGTATTAGTCAGAAAGGGAACGTTATAACATTCGATCTCGCTTACAGTGATGTCGCAGTGTTATATATTGACCCTCAACCGAGCCGTCAATCAAGAGATGCACCTGTGTAAATAAGCGGAAGAACAGCGGAAGCAAGTGGATGTTAGAAAATAATATAACCAGGCGCCCGAGCGGTTCGAGTCAGTTGGAGACAGGATGCCGAAGTGAGAATCAGCTGCAGATTGAGGGCTTTGGGCCCTTTGTGACCCCCAGTTGAGCAACCTAAGCCAAGGTGCGAAAGAAGTGCTGCTATGGTCGAGAGAAGAAATTGGGTCAATATAGCAGTCTGTTCTTGTCTCCACTCATTTCTCACACACAACAAACATCACCTTTTCGAAAATAAAATGTGAGAGATTTATATTTTTATAAAGAAGTGTATTCGTTCGTTATTGAAGTCGTCATTATGAGTTGATTATGGTTGTGAGTATACAACAGCAATCCAGCACGTTAACCACTGCGCCAAGGGGACCCCCTCTTCTATATTTTGAATTACATATTGGATTTGTCTAACAAAAAATAAAGAAAAAATCTACGGAAATCTTATTTCTAAAATATGTGTTGCTAATAGTCCAGGTTAAGTTTTGATTAACGAACCAAAACCGTTCCCTTTACCAAAACTTTTTATTTTCCCAATGATACCTGCATCGAAAAAATAAAGTAAAAAATGTTCGACTTCAGGTTATCCTTACGGCACTTTTAACCTGGACTATAACACAGAATGTTTGGAAAGCTCTACTCAAAGCACATAACAATATAATTCATCGAATTGTGCCTATTATAGTAACTCCCTGAGAGTTTTTCACATCGGCGTTAGCTAATAGTCTTTCACAGGAGTTTGAATGATTGCAAATCTCCTCAAGTCTCTAGGTATCTTCACAGTATTCTGGCCGATCTTAATATTGCAGTAGTTTGGGTGGTCTCCACCCGTCCTCTTATTTCCAAGTCCTCTTTTCCTCGTACCAATCCTTTGGTGACCGTACCAAGAACACTAATTACAATTGATATCACCGTCACTTTCATATTCCACAGTTTTTTTCAGTTCCTTAGCAAAGTCGAGGTACTTATTCTTCTTTTCACTTGCTTTGAGTTTTACTCTGTGGTCAGCTGGAACAACAAAGTCCACAATTCTGCAAGTTCCCTTTTTTCGTTGATTATTATAAGGTCTTGTCATCTGGCCGAGATCAGGTGATCCGTTTGTATCTCAAAATCCTAAAGGAGTTTGTGCGTCTCATTTTCCAGGACGGATTGTATGTTGCGCAAATACCATTTGTTCGTACAGTCAAATTTAGATTTCTTGCACAATTCCCAGTGGATCACCTTGCCCAATCAGTCATGTCTAGTCTTATCCTCTTTCTGTGCTAATTTGCTGAATTCGCTAATTATGTGATTGATGATTTTGTCTATCACCACATAACCTACATCTGCTGTTTTGCTGCGTCTTATCTATTCTTGCTTTGATATGATTGGTTCTTATCGCGTTGTTTTGTGCTGCTTTTAGAAGAGATTCAATTTCTCTCTTAAGATTTCCACTTCTTGGCCACGTTCACGTTTTGTCGTATGAGATGTTACTTGTTTATCGCTTAAAACGTCCATAGAGTTGTTTTTCTTCCCATTATTATTATTATTATTTTTACTCATTAGAGTTTTTCACATCAGCATAAGCTGATGGTCTTTCACTGGAGATTGAGTGACAGCAAGTCTCCTCGAGTCTCCAGGACTCTTCTCAGTTTTCTGGCCGCTTTCAATAATGCTGTTGTTTGGATGGTCTCCACCCGGCCGCCAACTTCCAAGTCCTCTAGTCCTTTTAGTAATTTTTTAGTTAGTGTTCCAAACGTACCAATTACAATTGGTATAATTGTCACCTGCATGTTCCACAGTTTTTTCAATTCCCTAGCAAGGTCGAGGTACTTATCCTTCTTTTCACATTCTTTCAGTTTTATTCTGTGGTCAGCCGAGACAGCAAAGTCGACTATTTTGCAAGTTCTCTTTTTTTTTTTTTTTCTTGTTGATTATTATCAAGTCTGGTTTTCTGGCCGGGATTAGGTGATCCGTTTGTATGTTAAAGTCCCATAGGAGTTTATGCGTGGCATTTTCTAGAACAGGTGCTGGGTTGTGCATATACCATTTGTTAGTATGGTCGAATTTAAATTTCTTACACATTTCCCAGTGAATCACCTTACCGACCCAGTCGTGTCTCGCCTTATACTCCCGCTGTGCTAATTTGCTGCATTCGCTTATTATATGATTGATGGTTTCATCTCTGTCACCACATAGCCTGCATTTGCTATTTTGTTGAGTCTTATCTATTCTCGCTTTGATATGATTGGTTCTTATGGCGCTATCTTGTGCTGCTATTAGGAGAGATTCTGCTTCTCTCTTAAAGTTTCCTTTTCTTAGCCATGTCCAAGTTTTGTTGTGTGAGATATTGTTTATTAGTCGTTTAAACCGCCCATAAAGTTGCTTTCCTTCCCATTTTTGTTTCCTAGTTATTGTCATTCTGTTGTTCATCGTGTTCTCAGTTTTGTGTCTGGTGGCTGTAATGAGTCCTCCTTTGTGCTTTTGTATATTGTCTTTGAGTCGTTGTATCGATGCGTGAACGCTGTCTTCAATGCTGGCAAGTCCTCTTCCTCCCTCTTTTCTTGAAACATATTGTCTGTCAACGTCGTCTCTGGGATGTAATGCATTATGCATTGTCATTAGTTTTCTTGTTCTTTGGTCCATTTGTTCGTCTCAGGTCCACTTGAGGAAGGGCCCGGAATATCTAACAAGAGGTACAGCATAGGTATCTATTCCTTTGATAAGGTTTCTGCTAAAGAGTTTTGTCTCGAGTAGTTTTCTAGTTCTCCTGAGGTATTCTTTTTGAATTTTTTCTTTCATTTCCGCTTGTTTGATTGTGTCAGCCTCCAAGGTGCCCAAGTATTTGTAGGTTTCGTTTTCTGCGAGCGTTTTTATCTTATCCTTGTTTGGTAGTTCCATCCCGTCAGTTAGCTGTCGTTTGCTACTTTTCATTACAAGCATTGCACACTTTTCTATGCCATATTCCATTCCTATGTTCCGGCTGTATATTCTAACTGTATGTATTAGGGTTTTCAGTTCTTTTTTAGTTTTTGCAAAAAGTTTGATGTCGTCCATGTACATTAAATGATTAACTTTTTCCTGTGATCTGCTGAGTTTGTATCCGGCTGTGCATTTTCTGAGTATGTGGTTGAGTGGCATCATGGCAATTATGAATAGTAAGGATGATAGAGTTTTTCACATCAGGTATCGCTGTTGGTCTTTCCTGAAGTTTGAGTGACAGCAAGTCACCTCAAGTCCCCAGGACTCTTCTCAGTATTCTAGCCGATATCAATAATATAGAAGTTTTGATGGTCTCCACTGCTCCTCTCATTTTCAAGTCCTCCAGAACCTTTAATAATCCTTTGACGATTGTACTAAGAGCACCGATTACAATTTATATAAACGTCACTTTCATGTTCCATTGTTTTTTTTTTTTCAATTCCCTTGCAAGGTAAAAGTATTTGTTTGTGATACCTCCTTGAACATCTTGTTTTACTATTTTCTCACATCTAAATTTTTTAAAAAGCATCTTTTCACTGAACATATACATTATTAATATACCATTTACACACGAATCAAATTCTGTTAAGTAATTCATTCGATAATTCTCTAAAACGCCCTCTTAAATTCTTTTTCTTATCATTTTTTTCTGAAACCATCCAATTCAATCTTCATGTTTTATGCTATTGTTGATTAGGCAATTTGTTCCCAAAAAATCCAGTTGGTTAGAAGAATCAGTTTTTGAATTCCTTCTTAACAGTGAACATCCGGTTCGAAGGGGAATATGGAAAAAATGTCTACCATAATTAGAAATTCGATTATTTCGAAAGCTTCTACAGATCATCTCTCCATCTTCTTTCGAACAAAGTAATTAATCCTAATTTTTCTAGTCTCTCCCTGTATCAGTAATCTTTTACTCTTTTCATCGATTTTTGTGATTCTCCTTCTTATTCCCTCCAATATCAATAATACACTTCAATTTCCAAGTCTTGACACTGGACCCCCAAACCCATAGATTATTAGGTCATATTAGAGTTTTATATATTTTAAAAATAACATTTGCATTCCTTGGAATAAAATTTCTAATCATTCAGGGATGTCCTCGTGGTGTAATGGTTAAGGCGCAAGAATGAGGAATCTTAGTACGAGAGTTCGCGCTATTGCGTTCACTTTCAGACCAATATCCTCGGGAAAGATATGAACCTTTTTATCCTCCAATCTATGGGTTAAATAGTACCATTACTGTCTTGCTAAGAGGGTGGGTTTGGCATTATATAACCCGCGCAGGTTGATATGCCACCAAATAATGAACAAACAATCATTTCATTTACTTTCGATACAATAGACAGAATATGATTGACAGCTTTAAATGTATGATCAAAGCCAACCCTTTGATCACAGTCTTCATTTACTGTTTTGATTTTCGTTTTCCCTATCTTCAACTTTTAAGTTTTTTGATACAAGTAATGCTTTACATTTTTCTATAATAAATTTTAGTTTCAAATATCTTCCCGATATGAAAATTTATTCAAACTCATTTACCGAGTTATTAGTCGAAAAATAACCTATTAGAAAAAGTTGTTTTAGTGTTTAGGGTAACCCACAGAGTTTGACCATTCGAGGTGTGATTTCAATCCTCACGAAGTACCCTCGTTCGAGTGGACTCTTATTAAATATCAACACTCCTTAGTTATGATGCAATGCACAGTAGGCAAGTATTGTTAACGATTACAACTGTGGAGTGATTATGATCCTCACTAGGTGTCTAATACTTTCGTCTGACTAAAAAGGGCTTAATTGATATCGATACCTCCTTTTCTGGGTTTGTCTGGGTTTTTCTGGGTTTCTTTGTTTAACAGCATTCGTGGATAATTTAATGCCAAAGCCATTCCTTGTGGAAGGACTAAAATGGTAAAATTTAACCCATACCATGGGTATTAGTCAGAAAGTAAACGAAATAGCCCGACTGGAATTCGAACTCGTTTACTTCGAGGCAGTCGTTAAGCACATTAGCCATTATGCCTAGGGGACTTTCTCGATCTCTTTTTCGCTTGTTTTTGTTTTAATGAGAGGCACTTAACAATGTGCCCCAGCTGGCAGTAGCCTGAAAGGGTTTGGACAAAAACTGGTTTAAAGGTTCATAGTTTTACATTTCACTTAATAACTAAGAAATGAAAACGTACACAAATCTATCAATACACACACACACACACACACACACACACACACACACACACATATATATATATATATATATATATATATATATATATATATAATTATTTATCTAATAATCTGTATATGTCACTCTGTTCATATCTATCAATCTATCTATATATCAAATTAGATTTATCAGTATATACATATCTATTTACCTCGCTCAATATCTATCTATCTATCTATCTATCTATCTATTTCTATTCATATCTATCTATCTATCTATTTATGTTTGGGGAAGAACTGGTCTAAAGGTTTTTTTTCCGTATATTCCAACAGTAATGTTAGTGTAATTCAGTCTGGACCCGTCTTCTAGCCTTACAAACAAGGGACGCCTCTTGCTCCACCCCTTACACATTTGCCTTCCCAGCCAGTTGACAGTGTCCATTAGTATATTTGATGGTTTGTGTTTGAAGTGGGCACAAGTGATCACTCCAGGTCTATCCGTTAATTTGTTAGTGCCACCCACTTGTGGCGACACCGGATACAGCTCTGGAAACGCGCTCCATTGAAGACCATGATTACATCTAATTGGTTTCGAGTACCCATATACATATACATAGTTGGAGTTCACAAGCAAACATACAAGCTTCTTTCTATTTCTCTCTCACGTACCCAAACATACACTCGCACATACACACACACACACACACGCACACACACACACACACATACATACATAAATATATGTGTATAAACACCAGTTGGTGAGCAAGTCAATGTACAAACATTGACGTGTAAGTAAGTATATGTTCAGATGCTGTTCTTACGAAATCATGTAGATGTATCTATGCTAATAAAAGCAACAATGCACGCATTTTAGCATAATGAACTATATTTTCCAAAATGAACACAACAACATGTTTTTTAATAGACAGAAACAGGAATACCCAAGGAAACACACACACACACACAAACACACACACACACACACACACACACAGTGTCTCCTTTCTCTCTCTCTCAATATATATATATATATATATATACATATATATATATAAATCTAAAGAGAGCCTTTTGCGTAGGCCTATAAATATGTATATAAATATATTCACGAGCCTTAGGGGCTCAAGTGGTATCGTTCTTATAGGCTGACAAGTTAACCTACCAGACTATTACAATTTGGTGAGTAGGATTCTTAAAGAATGCTCTACACTTATGCCCTTGTACCATATTAAAATAATATTGGAAAATACCACATCACTCACAATAATAATAATAATAATAATAATAATAATAATAAGAAGAAGAAGAAGAAGAAGAAGAAGAAGAAGAAGAAGAAAATAAATTTTCGACCAGTGGATTTTGCCGTTCCATCGGATCACAGAGTGAAAATAAAACAAAACAAAAATACAAACAACTAGATATTGCCACAAAAAAAAGTTGTGAAAATGACAGTGATGCCAATTGTAATTGGAGCTCTTGGAACGATCCCTAAAAGCCAGGTTCGGACTAATACCTCATGGGAAAGGTATGAACGCCCTTATCTTCTTCCTTTGGTTTAAATAGTACCACAACTGTTCTTCTGAAAAGATGGCTTTGGCATTAAAATACCAATGAAGATTTGTTGCGTAATGATCCTTAACCGAGCCGTCAGAGATTTCTCTGAACAGGACGCACAGTGTAAATAATCGGAAGCAGTCACATGATTAATCGGAAATCGTGGGCGTTATGAAACGATATATGCAAATGCCTGCATGAGAGTCTAGTCAGTCGGAGCCAGTGAGTACCTGAGTCAGTGCCAGCTTGCAGTAACTCAGAGCGCCCCGCTGAGCCAGTAGCCCACAGCGGGCCTCCGGTTGAGTACCCACCGGCCGAGAAGCAAGATAAGTTCTAAGTGGGGTTTTGAAGAAAACAGCGTGGTATGGTCAAGAGTAGAAGAAGCTTTGGGTTAATATTGCAGTTCGTCTTCGTCTTCCTCCGTCCAGCTGTCGCTCTCACTCTACAGAGATTTGACTCCTTACGAAAGAACAAAAAAGACGTATATATTTTTATCAGAAAGAGTTGTGATTCTTTATGAGTTTCATTATAAGTATATAACAGAATGACATAACATTAATTCACCCATGAAGATTGATATGCTGTTAAATTACTCATGGAGATTGATATGCAATTAAATCACCCATCAAAACTGCTATGCTATTAAATTACCCATGAAAATTGATATGTCATTAAATTATCTATGAAGATTGATATGCCATTAAACAAAGAAGCTGAACAGAAACTAAAGGTTTGGAAAAGAGAATATGGCCGACAGAGAAAGAATCAAGACCATCCAGACTACGGCACTGTTAAGATAAGCCAGAATACTAAGTAGAGTCCTGGAGACCCGAGGAGACTTGCTGTCCCTCAGACTCCTGTGAAAAGCCGCCAATTAAAATTGTTGTGAAAAACTTGCATTGAGTGAAAATAACAATTGAACGAGTTTATCTACTCTCAATAGAAGGTCAAACCGTTTGATGTAGGGCTATCAAATTGAGTATGCATACTTCTGCTACTCAGGAGGAAGTTTGGACGTTAAAAAAAAACTTCCTTCACGGGGAAAATGAAGTTCGCTTAAAGAGGGCGTCCCTAAAAATAAAGAATCATCGAGAACCATGTTTCTGCAACTAATATAGAATTTAAACAACCAAATTTCTAAAAATAAATAAATTTTGTCATACTAAAATATTTAATTACGTTTAATTAAACATTATCGATTATGTTTAAAGGTACTATTTACCAACCCCTCCGCTCGGGCAGGATATGACACAAGGTCAATTTTTAAGCCGAGTTTAACAGGTTTGAATTCAGAGTTTTCCTTCTCCTAGACTAGTTGCCTAACCAAGGCTGAAGAACCTAGTCTGTCCTACTATTTACCCATAGCTGGAGGGAGAATAATTGGATTCATACCTTTCCCAAGGGTATTAGTGCAATGTGAAATGCAATCGGTCTCGTCCAGGATTTGAACTCGTATCGCCGCGTCCATTTCCTACGGCGATAACGACTACACCACGGGCACCTCCACATGTTTAAAGGTTATGCTTCAATTGGATGAAGTAAAAAGTGATATACCGTTTTTATATACCCGACGTAGACGTGTACTTCAGCAAGTCTAAACAATATCGCCCATGAATAAGTACCCTCCTACCAATTTTCGAAATAAAAAGATAAGTTTCTTTAAAAACAAAAACAGGATTTCATTATTTCTAGTTGATCCTTAAACAATCAAAACGGATATTATTAGGTATTATTTATTGCCAAACTCTACAAGTATTGAAACTCCAATTTATTCAGGTTTTTGGTTTTAGAATTTAAATGCTGTAGAATTTAGTAATAGATGATACATAGTAATATTCGTTTTGATTTTACTGTTCATATTTTTGAGTTAACAATCATTTGACTATGTCATCACCTTGGGTTTAATATTGGACAGCCATTTGTCGAAATTTACTAAGCTTTATCGGACATTGTTTATGCTACGTTGTTTACAAGTTTGGCTTGGTTTCTTTATTTAATCGCATATCATTCTTCGTGGGTTATTTAATGCGAAAAACCATCCTTGTCGAAAAACCGCAGTGGTACAATTTAACTCATAACTGGATGGATAAGAAGGGGGTTATACCTTTCCCAAGGGTATTAGTTCGAAAGTGACTATCTATTAAGTATTCTTATGTTAGTAAAAAAGTAAAGTTAGCGACCTTAGTCGAGGGTGACCCGGAGGTTCCCTTTTCAATAACTACTATACTGAGATGTAGGGGAGCGCGTTACTCCAACCCCTGAATTACTCCACTTTACCATTGATCCTTACGTTAATAATGCTGAGTGTTAACCAAGGCGGCATCGAGTACCATTTTTTAAGTCTTTGGTATGACTCGACCTGGGATTGAAACTCGGTCCCCCGGACAATTGACGAACACTCTACTAATTAAATTTACACATAGTTATATGATTTTAAATGAAAACTAATATTCATCCTTGGTAAATCATTGAACAGTTCTATTTGATTTGATCCATTGATAGTACCCTAACTGGTATTATCAATCCGTTTCATTGTGGACTTAGATATAATGGTGATAAAGGGGTACTCCTCATCTACAGGACAGGAACTTCACTATCAGATGCAGCTTAGTGTCATACCTAAGACACTCGTTGTGTGGGGTATTCTTACCCCTCCAGCAGAGGTGCAGTCGGCGTATTCTACAGCCGAAGACAAAAGGGAAGATATATATATATATATATATATATATATATATATATATATATATATATATATGTGTGTGTGTGTGTTTTTGCTGTTGGTCCAAATAGAGAATAAAAATATTTCAAAATGAGAAAGGTCCACGAAAAGATTTGTATTTTTTAGAATTTCTTTATTTAATTTTCTTCCATACATTTATGTTTCTAGCTTGATGCTTTCGTCAGATAACATGTATGACACAAGGCCTACTTAATAGGAATAACCCCCTAACTAGGCCTTGTGTTATACGTGTTTTCTGACGAAAGAATCGAGCTGGAAACATACACGTATGTAAGAACAAAATAAATAAATAAATTCTAAAAAAATACAAATTTCTTATTCTAATATATATATATATATATATATATATATATATATATATATATGTGTGTGTGTGTGTGTGTGTGACGGCATTTGTTTGGTTTTGTTGTTTAATAGCATATCAACCTTATTGGGCAATTTAATGCCAAATCCATCCTCCTCGAAGAACCGTAGTGGTACTATTTAACCCATAGCTGGGAGGATAAGGGGGTTCACACCCTTCTCAAGGGTATTTGTCCGAAAGTAAGCGCAATAGCGCGACTGTAGTTCGAACTCGCTGACTACAATTCCGCAGTCCGACACTAACCCCTGTATATATGTGAGTATATTAATATGTATACATATATGTTTACTCAAGCGTGTTTGTGTGAGAGCATATATGTGTGTGTGTTTATATATGTGAATACAAGGTATTTCTGCAAAGTAACTTTGTTTTATGGCATATCAACCTTTGTAGGATAAGGGGGTTCATGCCTTTCCCAAGGGTATTTGCCCGAAAGTGAACATAATAGCGCGGCTGGAGAACGAACTTGCTTACTACGATTCCACACTCCATCTCTTTAACCATTACACCACGAGGACAACCCCTGCAAAGTAACTGGACTGGATGTGTTGTATGAGAAATGGTCGAAAGAAGGATATGTATATTGCGTTATCTTCTTAGAAGATATCGTGGGAATATATAACTGTAATCTTAGCTTTCTGTAACCTTTGTATTTTTCACGTTTTCGTTTTCACTTCCTCTTTTTCAGGTTGTTCATTAATGAGTACAGGTTTTGTGTAGCCATAAAGAATAAAGAAATGATGCTTTCTTATAAAAAATATATATACTTTTTCTTCTTTTGGAGTCAAAGTGTGTGAGACATAGACAGAAAAGCGAAGACAAACTACCATATTGACCCATAACTTCTTCTTCTCTTGACCATAGCACGATGTGTTATCTTCAAAGCCCCACTCAGCACTTCTGCTTCTTGGCCGTGGGGTACTCAACTGGTGGCCTGCTGTGGGCCGTTCGTGGGTTTTAATTCATTAGCGCGCTTTCTTATTGACGATGTGAGTTCCTTCTTTATTACCGTTGTGAGAGCCTTCTTTTCATGTTCACTAATATTGGGCCGAATTTTGATTTAATAAAAAGTAATTGAATAATAGAGCTAATAATGAAAATTTAGATTTATCGATTTCAAAAAAAAAATTGACTAATCAGACTAAAAGAAAAAAGTTTTAAAAATTATTCCATATTTTTCTTCCATACCTTATATATATATATATTGTCATCCCAAGACAGACTGTTTCGTTCTATCAGAACTCTTCAGTGTGGCTAGACACGCAGGACGCTCGAAGCCGGGATCGAAACCCATCCTATATATATATATATATATACGCACTCATGTAGCTATTTGCATTAGACTATCTTAAATTCCGAAATATTTGTCTTTATTAGCCCTAAGTGTCGTCTTTTAATTTGAAAACGCTACACATTTTTTTAGTTGAGGTCAATGGGATTTTAAAACTTTTAAATATATGATTTATTTAGATCTAAGCTATCAGGAAAAGAGCTAGCTTTGCGCCTCGGCTTTTTAGCCGGGCCGTCTGGCATTCGTGCCGGAAGGGCATCGAATATCAGTGGCAGACTCGAGGCCGAAGGCCTCAGGCTTCGGCTGGGCCACATTCGGGTGGGTGAGCTGCATTATTGTCACCTTTGTATAGCACTGGACCCCGTGGTCCAATTTAAGCTATAATCAGGCATCCTTGCCTGGACACATGTGTGAGTCAATGTCCAGCTAGGTTCATCAGGCCCACATTGCACTGTGGGCCGATGACCAGCATAGTCCAGCAGGGCTCGAGCGTCGCCTCTTCTCCTAACTCCCACTATAAGCCGACCTTCTGCTCATTGACCTTGTGTCAAGTCCAGTCTGGTGGGAGTTCAGTGATAAATACTTATCAGGGTAAGAGCTATATTTTTGAATATATATAGAACTGAAATTAATGACTTTCGATAACAGTAAACCGTATAGTATTCGCTTTTCTGACTGTAGATATTTTCTAGATTTAGCTTGATCTGGTAATGGGTTTGCGATTGTGAGGCGCATAGTGAGGATTAAATTCATTACATTAGTCAGGATCTACTCTCCATGACCCAACGACAAGCGCCCCACTGGTTCGTATATGCATAATATATAATCGGTATGCGAGAGCATGCAAAGCTTTCTATTTCAATCATCATTTGCAAATATCAGTACAGGTTTATGTAAACAAGAAGTACTAAAACGTGAGCGAACTCACAAGTTTTTACCTCCCACCACCGACTGTTCACACTGTTCCAACTTTTGTATATTGTGGCCCAATGGTTAGAACTGCTGGTTACCAAGCTGGAGGTTCCGCTACCAGACTGGGATTGCAGTTGCCTGTTATCAAAGAAGATTCTTATTTCGAAACGAGAAGAAATTCTCGCTTTTCAAAATGCTGTCCACGTAAAGAATAAATAACCAGTGGGGGATTAAACGTGCTTAGCGGATCAAGGAAAGAGTCAGGCACCACTGAGATTTCAACCGTCGAATTTACCACGGTGTATATAGTGCAGTTAAATTAAGGGCACCGAAAATATATAAACAAGTTGGCCGACCGCAGTCGAGGGCGACTCGAAGGCACCCTTTTCCATAGCAACAATACCCAGTTGTTGAGGAGGGTTCTACTTTTTTTCTTGCATTGCTCCACTTACCCATGATTCGTACCTTATAACGCTAAGTGTTAAGCAAGGAGGCATCAAGTACCATTTTTTGAGTCTTTGGCATGACTCGATCTGGGATTGAACCCCGCTCTCCCGTGCCAGTGATAAACACTCTCACCATTTATTATTTTTATAATTAGTTAATAACAATAATTATCGTAATTATAGCAATAATGATTCCAATAATAATGATATCCATTGGGAATTGTGCAAGTGATTGAGATTTGACCATTCTACTAATTGGTATATGCATAAACCAGAATCCGTCCTAGAGAATGGGACGCATACAATTCTCTGGATTTTGAGATACAAATGGATCATCATTGACCAAAAGACTAGAACTAGTGTTGAGAGAGAGAGAGAGAGAGAGAGAGAGAGAGAGAGAGAGAGAGAGAGAGAGAGAGAGAGAGAGATGGTCGTGCTTTCGGACCACAGAATGAAAATAAAAGAAAGCAGAAAGATTGACGAATACTTGGACCTTGCCAGAGAACTAAAAAAAAATTATGGAACATGGAGGTAACAGTGAGACAAATAGTAGTTGGTGCGATTGGAACGGTCTCCAATGGCTCTGGGAAGAGACTGAAGGAAGAGGAAATCAGTAGAAGAATCGAGATAATCGAGACTACAGCGTTGGTGAAATCAGTCAGAATAATGAAAAGAGTCCTGGAGAACTGAAAAAAAAACATGTTCGTAAGACGCTACCGTAATCTTTTAAGTGTTTAGGGACTCAATAGGACAACTCGGCCTTGTAACCCGTAAAACATTGGCCTAGTCGGTAGAGCGTTCGCCAGTGGTCTGGGAGACAAGGGTTCAATCTAAGGTTGGGTCATACCAAGACTTTGAAAATGGTACTTGATACCTCCTTGCTTAATACTCAGCATTATAAGGTGCGTATCAAGGATAGCTATTGAAAAGGGAGCCTTCGGGTAACCCTCAACCACGGTCGCCAACTTTACTTACAGCTGCTTTGCATAACTAGGGTCACAACAGTTCATTACATCTGATATACCTTGTACCAGAGCTTCCCAATTTCATAAAAATCGAGCAGAAAACACATACAAACTTCACTCTTTGGCCATACACTTTGTTCATACAACACAAGGCAAAAAAAAAAAAAACAAAACAAAAAAAAACAACAAACAAACAAACAAACAAAAAACAAAACAAAAAAACTAGATATAAACTTTTCACTCGTTGAAAAAGTTTCTTCAGTTAGAAATCTGAAAAAAAATTATTTTTCTCGATGGATCTTAATCCGAGAAAAAAATTCTGGTGGAACTGAAAAAAACTGGCACTTTGTTTGTTGGGATATCAACCTTTTGGATTACTTAATGCCAAATCCATCTTTTTCGAAGGACTGTAATGGTACTATTTTACCCAGAGGTGGGAGAATCGGGAGTTCATACCTTTCCCGAGAGTATTTGTGCGAAATTGAACGTAATAGCGCAACTGGAGCTCGAACTCGCGTACTACGACTCCGCAGTTCAGCGCTTTAACCATTACACTACGGCTCCCCTCGTCCAAGATAAAGCTCCAGCCTGTAAAACTAATTTGTTAAGCGCTATTCAAGGAAGCTGGAAACAACATGATGGGAAATATTGTTTTTCGTAAGTTCGTGCCTCGCAGTACAGACAGAGGCAGTGATAAAAGCCAGGAGCGAGGCAAGATAATACTAGTGAGGAACTTTTTTGTTGGTGACACCTTATTTTTTTTGGGGGGGGGGATTTATAATTTAGTGATTCCATAATTTTTTTCTCTATATTATGTCGAAAAAAATTATTTAGATTCATGTTTCAAGAAGCCAGAATTTTTGGCTATTAAATAAAAAAGGTATTGTCTCACATTTGAGCTTAGTCGTTATTTATGTCGTAGCCCTCTGGAAACATTTGCCCAGTCGGCTGGGGCTGCAGAATACACCAACTGCTTCTCTGCAGAGGGGTAAGACCCCCCCAACGAGTGTTCTAGATATGACACTAAACAATCTGATGGTGAGTTTCCAGCAGTGCTGGAGTTTTGGGGAATGCGGAGTACCCCTTCATTGCCATCGCTCCCTGGTCCACTCTGGCCCGGAGTGGTAGCACCTGATAGGGCCCTATCTATGGGTTAAATAGAACTAACTGCATACTTATGCTAAACTGAATTGTTTGAGAAAACTGAATAGCTTGAAATAGAAATGTTTTTGACAATTAAACCGGACTTACATTTAAACTGCATGCTTATGCTTAACTGAATTATTTCAAATAGAACTGTTTTTCGACATTAAAACTGTATTTACACTTAATTGAATTGTTACTTATAACTGCTTGAATTGTTTGAAATGGAAATGTTTTTGACAATTAAACTATACTTATGCTAATGTTAATTGTTTTTAATAGAACAGATTATTTACATAAAAATGGATTTGGCGTTAAATAACCTACAAAGGTTGATATGCCATAAAACCCAACAAACCAAACCAATCTGGCAACATGTTGCTTACTGCACCTGTTGTTGCTTAAGTGATCACCCATCTAAGTCTTAGAACAGATTCTTCACTGCTTAAATGCGGTGATTTTTCGAGAACCGCTGCTTTCAGCGTGATTTGATCGTAAGCCGAAGTCGAGTTCTTTTTTTAAATTCTTTTTTATCGTTAAAAAATAACGGAAAAGACGTTTTCTAAAAGTGGTGAGACCATATTTTTTCCCGGGGTTAAGTAGATGTTCCCCCACTGAAAGAAAGGTTGTGAATATTTTCTTTACTAAGCCTTAAACTATTTTTTGTTCTTCGATAGTGTTATTTACTAATTGCTTATGCCTAAAGTAAATAGAAAACACCCATTTTTCTTTTCAAACTTTGCTTTTCTGACCCGACTAATGAGATTTTCAAAACATGATGGGAAATTTTATTTGCCGGGCTAATACCAGAAAGTAATTTACCTTACAGTCGCAAATCTTAAAAAAAAAACACAAACTTACTTCTAAAAACTTTTGGTCATTTTCGACTTCAACAATAAAATTGACCAGTCGGCTGAGGCTGTAGAATACACCGACTGCACCTCTGCAGAGGGGTAAGACCCCCCCAATGAGTGTCCTATATAGGACACTAAACGATCTGATGGTGAGGTTCCAGTAATTGTGGGGCTTTGAGGAATAAGAAGCACCACTTCATTGTCATTGCTCCCAGGTCCACTCTGGTCCGGCGTGGTAGTACCTGATAGGGCCCTATCTATGGGTTAAATAGAACTAACGGCATACTTATGCTAAACTGTATTGTTTGACTAAACTGAATAGCTCGAAATAGAAGTGTTTTTGACAATTAAACCATATTTACATTCAAACTGCGTGCTTATGCTAAACTGAAACCGTTCTTACATTTAAACTGCGTGCTTATTCTAAACTGATTTATTTGAAATAGAACTGTTTTTTGACGTTTAAACTGTACGTACACTAAACTGAATTGTTATATATAGAACTGTTTGGACATTTAACTGTGTATATACAAATCTGTATTTATACTAAATTGAATTAGCTGAATTAGAACTGTTTGAATTAATTGAATAGCTTGAAATAAAAATGTTTTTGATAATTAAACTGTGTACTCATGCTAAACTGAATTGTTTGAAATAGAACTGATTATTTACATAAAAATGGATTTGGCGTTAAATAATCTACAAAGGTTTATATGCCATAAACCCAATCAACCAACCAACCAACCACTATAAAAACCTATGCATTTTAATTCATGCGCTGTTTTTTCAGACCTTATGTAAAAAAATATGGAAATTTGTCCGTCTTTTTACCTTGAAAGTAGGTTAATTTCTAAATTTCATTACCCTAGTCACAAAAGCAAAGTTTAAAGTTGAATAATGGTCTGGTTTATTACTTCTACAACATAATAAACGAAGAAAATAATACGTTTGTGAACAAAATTTGTGTTACAAAGTGTTGTCTAGAGCACAAAAAAGTTTAAAGGGAATAATAATCATTTTCTAAACATTCACAACTTTAGCAATTTAGAAAGAACGAGTGCTAATTAGGAACGGCATTTGCATTACAATGTTATAAGTATCCGATGTAATCTCTTTGAACCCCAAATACCGTGATTAGGGTGTATAGTAAAATAACACTCGGCTTGAAATATTGGGCTTATGGATTACTTATTTGTGTAGTTGATTTAGATGAGTCAACCGTTAAGCTGGTGGAAAGATACCACAGTGTCACTCGGTGTGAACGACACTGTGAACCCAGGGGTCAGTTTAAATCCACGGCTTTGATTGGTTTAAGAAGTCATGTGATCACATGATACTGGGAAAATAGTTTGAACCGTAAATCAGTCGGTTTTCAGACGTTGGCTAACACGCATGCGTAATAATGGATGACCATAATTTTTTTATCGATTGAACCACTTCAAGATGTACACGGTTATAGAAGAAAAAAGCAATGAATTAAGATGTGCCCAAAAGTAGATTGTTATTTATTTTTCCTGACAAGAAATGCTTTCTGAATTTACAGGAAGAGTATACAGAAAAAGAGGTTGGTTGATTGTTTTTTTCTACTGCATATCAACCCTTATGGGTTATTTGATGCCAAATCCTTTTTTTGAATATATGATTTTCAAGCAAATAATTTATTTTGAAGCGGTTTGCCAGAGGTCATTTGTTTGCACAGAGTTAAATAGTTTCCAATATTCCTATCTAATACTCATAATTCTGTTGAATATCAATCATTTGTTTTCACATAGTTAAATGATTTCAAGTATTGCTATCTAAGATTAGTAATTCTATTTATCAAATATTCCTATGTAATATGAATAATTTGCCCACAGTTGTATCGTTTTAAATAACTAATAATAATCCTTAGGAAATGAATGAACAGTTCTATTTGATCCATAGATGGAACCCTAACAGATAATACCACTAAGAGCCAGAATGGACCTGGGAGTAATGCTTATGAAGAGGTACTCCATATTCCCCAAATCTCCAGGACTGGAGCCTCACCATCAAATGCAACTTAGTGTCATACCCAGGGCACTCGTTTGGTCAGCGTGCGCGCGTGTGCATGTGTGTGTGTTTATGTGTTTGTGTGTGTGTGTGTGTGGTTCTTACCCCTCTGAAGAGGCGCAGCTAACGTATTCTACAGCCTGGACCGACCGTCATCCTTATCGAACCCTTCTTGGTGGGCTCCGGACGATCATCGGCCATCTTAAGGGAGCAATTAACATAAGCAAGGACGAACTCTTAAGCGACGTTCTCTGACAGGCTCCCATACATGGACGTGGCAGGTGCACCTCTGGTGGTGTAATCGCTTGCGAGCTCAACTAGCAAACCTACACGAGTGAGTTCACGTCTCATCGGGTGCCTCTTTCATATGGCCTTGTGCCACACCTAAGCAAAAAACTTGGTAAATTACCACACGGACGTGCCAGAATTTATTGACTAGCAAAGGACTTACATCAGCTCTGTGCAGACACAAGATGCAGTCGAGAAGACTTATAAAGAGCGATGGATGGAGAGAGAGAGAGAGAGAGAGAGAGAGAGAGAGAGAGAGAGAGAGAGAGAGAGAGCTCTATGCTCTCAGTACCACTTCATGATGATGATGATGATGATGATGGTAATGGTGGTGTTGGTGGTGGTTTTTGAGCATGCCTGCAGCTTGAAATATATTAGTAACAAAAATATCAAAGAAAAAATAAATGAATTAATAAAATTGAATAAATAAATTTTAAAAAAACAACCTTTTTCATGGTCTATATTTTTGCAGGAATTTAAAATACATAACAACAAAGTATTAAACACAAACGCTTTGTTGATTTGTAGAGCATAAAAGATAAAACCATTCTGATAATGTTAGCAGAGAAAAAAACAAAAAAAAAAAGGAAAATAAGAATTTTTAAAACATTAACATAATAGATAAACAAATAAAAAAATAAAATAAAATAAAACAGAATAAATGAAAAGATGAATAAAATGAAATAAAATAAAGAATGTTTTTTTTTAATTAGAAATCTCTTGTTAATTAAACGTGTAAGTAAAAGGTGCGTTTTAATTGAGAGGCAAAATTGACTATGAGCCCAGCGTGTGGACGGGGGAGAGAAAACGTTGATTCAATAAACTAATGTTCAACAGAAAAAGTTAGAGTCGATTTTGATAAAATCATGCTTGTTAAACGCAGCAATTCAAGTGTCGAAGAGCGTACTGATTGATTTCAACGACATGTCAAACTGTCTGGGGTTATTTCATGCCGACAAGTTAAGGAATTGCGTTCATTGTACATTTATGTTTACGTTCTTTTTTGTGTAGTAGGAATTGATACTTTAAACTATGTGATTGGGTCAATATTATTTGTATTAGATCGGAATGCTTGACACTATATGAGAATTCAGACGATTATTATTGTCAAAAAAAAAAAAATCAGTTCGATTAAAAGATGATTGCCTGGGAACATTGAATTTATGACTAAGATTATTATCAAACATTTAGAAATGAATTAAATTAATAACTCATAATAAGTTGATTGATTTATTTTAACGGAATTTAAACCCATTTTGGGTTATTTTATGCCTAGAGGTTCATTGTACGTTCATACTTATATTTTTTGTGAAGTCGTTCTCAATAATTTGGAGACACCTGATCCCGTCATATACGAATAATTTTTGAACATGACACTAAACATGACACTAAATATGAAACTAAACATGACAGTAAATATAACACTAAATATGACACTAAACATGACACAAAGCATGACACTAAACATGACACAAAACATGGCACTAAATACGAAACTAAATATGACACTAAATATGACACTAAACCTGACACTAAACATGACACTAAACATGACACTAAACCTGAAACTAAACATGACACTAAACATGACACTAAATATGAAACTAAACATGTCACTAAACATGACACTAAATATGAAACTAAACATGACACTAAATTTGACACTGAATATGACACAAAACATGACACTAAATATGAAACTAAACATGACACTGAATATGACATTAAAAATGGCACTAAATATGACAGTAAACGTGACACGAAATATAACACTAAACATTACATTAAATATGACACTAAAAATGGCTAAAAACATGATACTAAATACGACACTAAACTGCAACTGAGGATGAGGCTTTACCAACTAGAAAGCTGGGGAGTGTGGAGTACCCCTTTATTGCGATCGTATCTTGATCCACTCTTACTTGCAGTGGTAGTACATGTTAGGGTCACATCTATGGGTCAAATAGATCTGTTCAAAAATTATTCGTATTCAATAGGACTGGGTGTCAAAAAACCTCTTAAAAAACTACACAAAAAAGGTAAATTGTACAATGAACGCGATTCCCTAACCTAGTGGGTAGAGTGTTTTATTCCTGGTCGAGTAATATCCTGTCCCGGTATGTTTCAAGTCTCCTTTTTTTTTTTCGCCAATGTTTTTTCATTAAATTCTTTAAGTTGTATTGTTACACTTGTCTGCTATTTTGTTTTGGTCTTTTCCTCCCAAAATATCCTTGCGTGTTTTTTTCCTTTCTTAGTACTTTCGCTTATTGTCGCAAATTCGTTATATGTTCTTCAAGTCTAAATTACCATCCAGGTTTTGTATTTCTTTTCGGATCCCTTTGGTGCACACCGATTTTATCTCAGACCCGTTTCCCCCCGGAATAAATTACCTCGTTTAGTTCAGTGTTGTTGCCCGTTGAGATCTTTGGTAATAACTTGTTTACTTTTTCGATTTCTACTATGACTTTTTGACCAGTCTTACTTCATGAGAGATGGTAATGTAGTCTTCTTTTCAGCCATGATTTTCTTTATCAACTCTACATTTATTTGGTCTTCTTGTCTTAACACTTGTTTTGTGGTATTAATGTCTTTGGTGCTTCGATTTTTAGTATTTTGCTTTCCAATTCTGTTAGAGGGCTCTTTCATTTCAGTATTTAGTGTTTTGATTTGTGTTGGGGGATCTTGTTTTTATTCTTCACTAATTACTTGTCCACGTATTTCTTGTATCCCAAGGTCAGAAAACCAACCTTTCTTTTTGCCGCATCCAAGCTTGGTCTGCAAGTCTTTGGCTTGTTATATCAAATCTACCGAATTTTGCCCAAATTTCTATCATTCTTTTTCTTTACTCTCTTTGTATAGATATCGCTCCTGAAATAACAGTGAAGTACATTTTTGTTGTTTTCTCACGTTCATTTCTTCCGTTGATGTCTCTGAGTAGAGTAGTTGCTTTGGTCATTGTTAGTGTACCCCAAATTAGAACGGCCAACATTCACAGGATGCCGATTATGTCCCTATGTTGGCTATCACGGGAGCACTTGCCAATTATAAGATTCAGACTAATTGTCCTGGTCCCACACCGATTAAGATTTGGATATGTCCCATTAGTTTCGACAGTAGAGTGTTAGCTGATGGGCCGGGAGGACGGGGTTCAATCTCAGGTCGAGTCATACCAAAGACATAGAAAATGGTACTTGATACCTCTTTGCCTAACACTCAACATTATAGAGTATGGACCTGGGGTAAAGTTGAACAATCTAGGGAAAGGAGTAGCTCCTTCCCCTACACTTCGGTGAAGTAGCTATTGAAAAGGGAGTCTTCGGGACAGCCTCGACTACAGTCACTAACTTTACTTACTTATATTAAGTCTCTACCAGAACCAGCGGTGTATTATTATCTATGCTTCTGCCACAGATGTGACCTGGTGCTCTTAGAAGAAACTTGGTTTTAAATCTTCATTCGTGACTTAAGCTGATACTAGGAGCATGGATTGCTTTATAACCGATACTAGTCGTTAGTTGTTTTAACCCTGAACCATTTTGTGGTCTTCGCCAATCTTTGATATTTGCTCACCGTTTCTCACATATTCCAAACAACTTTAACCATTTCTATCTACCACTTTTTTGTTTACGGATTTTTGTCAAAAAAAGAAAAAATAAAAAAATAAATGAAAAACGTTCTTGTCACGTGACTTGGAGAGGGAAAGTGGAAACGTCAACAACTAAAATTTCTGTTCTTCATATTCTTAAATTTTCTAGTTCTTTTTTTTTCTTTTAGCTGGAAGGTAATATTTGGAGTCTTTAGCTTCTCGGTTATTTTCATGACAACATTTGGATATAAGTCCTGATAGTTTGTTT
The DNA here is from genome assembly GCA_963585895.1 of Sepioteuthis lessoniana. Lineage (NCBI taxonomy): Eukaryota > Metazoa > Mollusca > Cephalopoda > Myopsida > Loliginidae > Sepioteuthis > Sepioteuthis lessoniana. The sequence goes on from OY757907.1 coordinate 93,381,632, forward strand.
TGGACTTTTTTTGCATATGGGGTTGTTCTAGGAATGTGATGATGGCTATTATGACCGCATAGACGAGAAAGTAACAGTTATCAAACTTAATTGACTCTATGTCAACGTTATGATTCATACACACACACACACACACACACATATATATATATATATATATATATATATATATATATATACATATATATATATACAATATCACTAATATTGAGCACACTTAATTTATGTATATAGAAAACTACATTATTAATATATACATATACATATATATATATATATATATATAGAGAGAGAGAGAGATTAAATAGTAAAGACACATTTTGTCAATATAATTTAATTAAGATCCTTTCGAGTTCCCTGATAAGTGTCTTGGTTTCAGGTTGGAATGGGTGGATGAATTTACCAAAAATATCCCGAGCACTTTCGGACCCTTGATAGGCCATTATCAAGGGTTGCTTGTTGCTTGCATGTGTAAAGAGTATTTTTTTAAAATCAGTGTTGAAAGTATTTTGGTTTTTATAGCATTACAAAACTATGCAAAACTCATTAAAAACACTCTTTACACATGCAAGCAACCCCTGATGATGGCCTCTGAAGGGTCTGAAAGCGCTCGAGACAATTTTAGTAAATTCATCCACCAATTCCAGCTTGAAACCAAGATACTTATCCAGAAATACGAAAGGGTCTTATTTAAATTATACAGACAAAATGTGTCTTTACAATTTAATTAAACATGCTTAAATGAACGACTGCTGCCAAACTACACCCCAACCCCCCCATATACATATATATATATATATATATATATATATAGAGAGAGAGAGAGAGAGAGGGGGGGAGAGAGATTAAGAATGACCTTTTTTTTCCGTTCACTTATTCTGCAAAGATGAAAGGTTTAGAAAAGTGATGAGGCTACGCGTAGGAATATTAGGTATACCACATCGGTTTTTGAAGTTTCATTATGAAATGATAGAAGAGGGCGGTGTCCAGATAACAGAAATTTTTGTTGTTGTCTTTGTTTTGCTTTGTCCTGACCAAATCAAGAAGACAAGGCGTAACGTTTGTTTTGTCGGTTTAATTTCTTTTTAAATGTTCAATTTGTTCCGCCAATTGAAATACATAAACACGGGTATGGTCTTTATCACACACACACACACACACACACACACACACACACACACACACACACACACACACACAGATAAATATAATCCTTAACACATTGACATATACAATATTTGGTACATGCACACATACACACACACGAACGCGAACACACGCCCACGCTAGCACGCACTCACATACATACAGACTTATAGACATAATCTTTAACACACACAGATATACAATATTTGCTACATGCACATATATAATCATTTCGATACATTCTTACACACACACACACACACACACACACATACACACGTATATATATATATATATATATATATAAAAGAAAAAACAATATTCAGTCACATTAGGATTATAAATATATTTCCATCCTGTTAAGATCTTTGATATGAAACAAAAACTCCACCCCAATTTTTTTTACCAGGACTTCTTCTGATCCAACATGAAAAAAAGGTTGTTTTTTTATGTTGGATCTGAAGAAGTCAGATTCTTGCCCAGTCGGTTGAGGCTGTAGAATACGCCGACTGTTTCTCTGAAAAGGGGTAAGACTCCCCACCTCACGAGTGCCCTGAATATGGCACTAAACAATCTGATGGTGAGGTTCCAGTGATACTGCAGCTTTGGGGAATGCGGAGTACCCATTTATTGCCACCGCTCTAAGGTCCACTTAGACCCAGAGTCGTAGCATCTGATAAGGGTCCTATCTATGGGTTAAATAGAACTAAACCGTGGTTTCTTGAGTTTACTGTTTTTTGCATTTAAACTGCGTATTTATGCTAAATTGACTTGTTTAAAATAGAACTGTTTTGACATTTAAACTGCGTACTTATGCGATACTGAATTGCTCGAAATAGAACTGTTTTGACATCTAAACTGTGTACTTATGCTAAACTGAATTATCTGAAATAAAACTGTTTTGATATTAATTCCATGTATTTCCCAGGTGGCTGGGGCAGTAGAATACACCGACTGCACCTCTATAGAGAGGTAAGACCCCCCCTACGAGTGTCCTTGATATAACACTAAACAATCTAATCGTGAGGTTCCAGTGATGCTGGATCTTTGGAGAATGCGGGGCACCACTTCATTGCCATTACTCCCAGGTCCACTCTGGCCTGGAATGGTAGCACCTCATAGGGCCCAATCTATGAGTTGAATAGAACTAAACTGCAAACTTATATTAAACTAAATTGTTTGAATTAGATCTGTTTGACTAAACTGAATAGCTTGAAATAGAAATGTTTTCACAATTAAATTGTGTATTTACATTTAAACTGCGTACTTATGAAAAACTGAATTGTTTGAAATAGAACTGTTTTTGACATTGAAACTCTACTTTCACTTAACTAAATTATTTAACATAGAACTGTTTTGACATTTAACTGTGTGTAAACAAAATCTATACTTATACTAAACTGAATTGGCTGAATTAGAACTGTTTGAACAAACTGAATAGCTTGAAATAGAAATGTTTTTAACTATTAAACGGTACTCAGGCTAAACTGAATTGTTTGAAATGGAACTGTTTTTGACATTGAAACTCTACTTTCACTAAACTAAATTGTTTAATATAGAACTGTTTTGACATTTAGCTTGAAATAGAAATGTTTTTGACTATTAAACTGTACCCAGGCTACACTGAATTGTTTGAAATGGAACTGATTATTTGTATAAAATGGAGTTGGCGTTAAATAACCAACAAAAGTTGATATGTATACAAGAGGTACTTTGCTTGCACAATTCTAAGTTTTACAGAAAATATTTCGTTCAAAAATATCGATAGTGTTTCATTTTTCAAAGGGGAGATAATAAGAAAAAACTTTTATACAAAGAAATGTTCAATCTGCTAAAAGAGACGAAATTATTGTTCACGGCATATGTTGGGTTGGATCATGAATAATTTTCATTTTAGTAAAATATTTATTCATGGATGATTTTACAATTAATTTCAATCAATTCACCATTCAGCCCAGACGGTTAAGGCAGTGGAATATGTTATTGAACCGCCTCAGATCAGTACGACTCCCCGCAACGAGTGTTCTGGACATGAAACTAAACAATCTGATGGTGAGGTTCCAGTCCAACCAATTCACCATATAGCCCAGTCGGCTGGGATTGTAGAATACACTGCTCTCAAGTCCACTCTGACTTGGATTGGTAGCACCTGATAGAGGCTTATCTATAGGACAAATAGAACTGTTTGACACTGTGCAAACAAATGACATGCTAAACTGAATTACTTGAAATAGAACTGCTAGATCATTTAACTGTGTGTAAACAAATGACGGATATTTAACTGTATTGTTATTGTAATATTTGAAAACATTTATCTGTGTGCAAACAAATGATTAATTGTAAATAGAATTATTCATATTAGATAGAAATAAGTGAAACCATTTAACTGTATGCAAAAAAAAAAAAAATGAGCTCAGGCTCGTTTAAAAATGTCAGGGGGGTGTTCTTGTTGAGTAATTGTTAAGGCAATGGACAGCGAAATCGTAGTAAGTGTGCTCGAACTGGAGTTGCGCTAATACCTTCACTTTCGGACAAATACCCTTGGGAAAGGTATGAACTCCCTTATCATCCCAGCTATGGGTTAAATAGTACCACTATAATTCTTCTAGAAGGATGGCTTTGACATTAAATGACCTACAAAGGTTGATATGCCATTTAAAAAAAGACAAAGAAAGAAAGAAAAAATGTTATCTACAAAATATGTTTACAAATCTTATATTTGATATACATGCATAAAAGGATTAACCGGCTCATTGCCTAGTGGGTAGAGTGTTCGCCCATGGTCCGGGAGACCTGAGTTCAATTCCAGGTCGAGTCATACCAAAGACTTTAAAAATGATAGTTGATACCTCCTTGCTTAACACTCAGCAATATAAGGTATGTATCAATGGTAAAGTGGAAATCCAGGGAAAGGCGTAGTGCCCTCCCCTACACCTCGGTGTAGTAGCTATTAAAAAGGGAGCCTTCTGGTTGCCCTCGACTATGGTCACCAACGTTACTTACTTTTATAAAAGGATTTGACAATAACTAACCTACAATGGTTGATATGCAATAAAAACTAAACCAAACCAAACCTACCACTCCACCATGGGCAGTGGGTGATCGCGATTAATTGATTTTAACAGCTTATCAACCAGTCTAGGATAATTTATACTTAGAGGTTATGGAATTGGGTTCTTGTTTACATATTTGTGTAGTTTTAAGAGTTTTCTTCGCATCTAATATTAATCTAGTCATAATTATATGGTTTTAAGCAATTATTCAATGCACCATTTTATGGTTTCAAGTATTTTTATCGAAAAATAATAATTTTCAGACGGATATATTTGAATCATTGCTAAGACCCTAACAGGTACTAGCACTCCGTTTCAGAGTGGACCTGGGAGTAATGACAATGAAAAGGTCACTCCATACTCCACAGAGCACCAGAAAGGAGCCTCATCACCTGATGAGGTTTAGTGTCAGACCTGTAATAATTCTTTTTTGGGGTGTGGGGAGCTTACCCCTCAACAGGGGATATAGTCAGCATATTCTTAGAACCATCGACAAGGCAGGCAACGGACAGGATATGAAACGAGCGGGGTTTTTCTTCCCCTGCAACGGTTCGCATACCAAGGTTTAAGAGTTTTACTATTTTTCCAAAGATATGTGTAGGGTGGGGGAGAATTGTTGGATTCGTATTTTTCACAACGGTGTAAGCGCCAACACTCTTTGGTTGGATATGATATTAAACTATCTGATGGCGAGACTCCAGCCTTAGAGATTTGGAGAATGTGAAGTACCCCTTCATAGCCATTTCTCCCAGGTCCACTCTGACCCAGAATCGTAGCTCCTGATAGGTTCCTATCTATGGGTTAAATAGAACAAACTATGTGTGCAAATAAATGAGTGATTGTGATTGTTATACAGCAATACTTAAAACCATTTTACTCAGGCTCGTTTAAAAATGTTATCTACAAAATGTGTTTACATATCATATATATATATACATATATATATATATATATATATATACATACAGAGGATTTAGCATTAAATAACCTAGAATGGTTGATATCCAATAAACCCAACCAAACCACAGTCTTGTCTTGGATTTGATATAGTATCGCCGAATCCATGTCCTCCAACGATAATTTTTACGGCACATTATTATATAAGTTGTTCAGCTGTGCACATGTCTACATTTAAGTTTTATACTTCAAAATAAAAATCAAACTCTAATGCTTGAGTCTCGTTACTTTTTGATCACGTATGTGTGTGTGGAGTGTGCTCACGCTTGCGTATAAGTATGTATCTGTAAGAAAGATACTTTGGAGCGACTATGTTACCGAACACTTCACAATTAGTTCACAAAGACGTTCTTCTATGAAGCATTCTGGGAATCGAGTTATTGACCACTTCAAGAAGAAGAGGAGAGTCCTTCTAAAATTTGGGCAAGTCTTTCACCCCCTCTGTCCGCTATTGTCAGTTCATTTCAGTCGTTGCGCAATAGTTAAGAGGTACAAGTGAGTGCTACAAAACATCTAATAATAATTCTAATAGGCGAAAACAGACCATCCCATCCAAGCAAGATATAATAACGATTGAAAACAATAATAACAATAATAATAATAATAATGCAAATTTGCACAGCGGGGGTATAAGGCGA
>OY757907.1:93389925-93524925 GCA_963585895.1 Sepioteuthis lessoniana
GATAGAGAACTTGCAAAATTGTTGACTTTGCTGTCCCGGCTGAACATAGAGTAAAATTGAAAGAAAATGAAAAGAAGGATAAGTACCTGGACCTTGCTAGGGAATTGAAAAAAATTTGGAACGTGAAGGTGATAATTATACCGATCGTGATTGGTGCTTTCGGTACAGTCACCAAAAGATTATTAAAGGGACTGGAGGACTTGGAAGTTGGAGGACAAGTGGAGACCATCCAAACTACAACATTATTGAGAATGACCAGAATACTGAGAAGAGTCCTAGAGACTTGAGGAGACTTGTTGACACTGAAGCACCAGTGAAAGACCATCAGCCGAGCACTCGCTGGCCTCTCTTCGAACCTCTTGACTGCCCGACCGTGACTCTGTGATTGCATGACACAGAGATTGACTGTTCTGTCGTGGGTACCCGTGTATATATCAACCTAAGTCAACTACTTCCGGCTGTCAACCCAGATGAGCTGCTTAAAACCTACACATTGCTGTTTTCCTGTTTACACAGCAGGAACTTTCTGTCCCAGAAATCCTTGATTGACAGCTCTGTCAAGGGTCAGTATTCAACAGGGAGATGACTGCCACAAAAAGTGCTTGCTTTCATTAGCATTCCTTTTTTTTGAGGCGCCTCAAGTGCCAAGCTATAAACTCTCCCTTTATGGAAGCCCTCACCATTTGGAACGAAGCTACCTTTTCCCAAGGGTATTATTCCGAAAGTAAACGTTTGAGGATAACTGGAGTTCGAACTCTCTTCCAACTAAGTCACAGCCTAGCATCTTAGCTACTGCACTGCGAGGAACCGCCGTTCTTTTATAATTTTGGAAGTTATCTGCAACTCCATTGGTAGTAAAAGAGATAGAGGTGACATGCTTGAATAGTGGGGTTACGAAGACTATTGAATGGTGGGGTTACGAAGACTATTGAATGGTGGGGTTATAAAGACTATTGAATGGTGGGGTTACATGGACGATTGAATGGTGGGGTTACAAAGACTATTGAATGATGGGTTACAAAGACTATTGGATGGTGGGGTTATAAAGACTATTGAATGGTGGTATTACAAAGACGATTGAATGGTGGGGTTACAAGGACTATTGAATGGTGGGGTTACAAAGACTATTGGATGGTGGGGTTACTAAGACGATTGAATGGTGGGGTTACATGGACGATTGAATGGTGGGGTTACGAAGTCTATTGAATGGTGGGGTTACAAAGACTATTGGATGGTGGGGTTATAAAGACTATTGAATGGTGATATTACAAAGACGATTGAATGGTGGGGTTACAAAGACTATTGAATGGTGGGTTACAAAGACTATTGGATGGTGGGGTTACAAAGACTATTGAATGGTGGGGTTACAAAGACGATTAAATGGTGGGGTTACAAAGACTATTAAATGGTTGAGTTAAAAAAAATATTGAATGGTGGGGTTTTAAAGACTATTGGTAGCGAATATGAACAGTGGTTAGCTGTTGTTATTAAAGACCTTACGACGAGAGTTGTTTTGATACAAGATCAGTTTAATAATAGGGTTCATGATTGCCCGTGAATACCCCGATTTTTCATTAGGCAGGAGCATAGCTGAAGTATATGAATAGATACCAAACTTTAATCCCAATTCGAAGTAGTAGTTAACAGTTATCTCAGCGATGGACTTACACACGCAGAGCAAAGTTTAGAGTGCAAAGCTTGCGGATGTTCGTTTATAATTTCAATTTTCATTGACCTTCTTCTGAACTAAGCGGTTTTTATCACCCTACATGATGTTGGAATGTGACATAAAATCGGTTTAATATGAGGTGTCCAGCAAGAAGCTTGACTCTCGAGGGCCGAGTAAAAAATCTGCTCGGATCTCGTCGGGGTTCCACTTCAGGGACGCCTCAGAGGCCAGGAAAAAAACCCAGCATTTTTGTAGATAGCCCAGTTGGCTGGGATTGTAGAATATTTCGTCTTCAGCAGAATAGTAAGAACCCCACCCCCAACAGCGAATGTGTGATATGATACTAACCCATCTGATGGTGAAGCTCAAGTCCTGGAGTTTTGGGAAATATGGAGTTCTTTTTCATTGCCATTTCCAGGTCCATTCTGACCTGGAGTGGTACTGTCAGGATCGCATCTATAGATAAAATAGAATTGATTGATCATTTGCTATGCTGGAAACCATTTAAGTGTGTCCAACCAAATGATTTACTTGAAATTGGTTTATTTGTATTTGATAGAAATGCTGGGAGCCATGATGGCTTCCTTGTTTTAATAGCGTATCAACCCTTGTTGGTTACTCAAAGCCAAAGCTATCCTTGTAGAAGAACGGTTGTGGTACTATTTAATGCATAGCTAGGGAGTGTAAGGGTGTTCAAACCTTATCTAAGGGTATTAGTCCGAGAGTGAACCTAACAGCCTGACATGCGTTCAAACTCGCTTACAACGACGTCGCAGTCAAGTACGTTAGTCACAACGTTACGGGTACTCCCCTTGTCATTTAATGAGATGATACCAGCTTGATTAAAACATCAACTCTGTTTTATTTGAGTTTAAGTAGAGACCAATACCTTTTCCTGCCTGCTCCAACATCAAAGATCCGGCTTGAGCAGGCGTATTAACAAGAAGCGCTCGATCATTTTCGTAGTTTGCTGCCGTAATAGTTTCGACAGAATAATGTCGTCTTACCGTTTTTTGTTTAGAACTATTTTCTTTCGCCAGATCTATTAAAGTTTGTAGCACGTAATATGGTTTTGTTTATTTCTTTAATGACATATCAACTTCCGTGGGTTATTTAATGCTAAAGCCATTCTTGTTGGAAGACAGCCGTGATACTATTAAACCCATAGCTGGACAGAAGAAGGTTCATACCTTTCCCAAAAGTAATTATCAGAAAGTGAACTTAATAGCGTGATTGGAGTTGGAACTCGCTTACTTGAGGTCGACTGGGGCTGCAGAATACAGCGACTGCTTCTCTGCAGAGGAGTAAGATACTCCTAAGGAGTGTCCTGTATATGACACTGAACAATCTGATGGTGAGGCTTCAGTCATGCTGGAGCGTTGGGTAATGCGGAGTAACCCTTTATTGTCATTGCTCCCATGTCCACTCTGGCCTGGAATGGTAACACCTGATAAGATCCTATCTCTGAGTCAAATAAAATTAAACTGTGTAATTACGCTAAACTGAATTGTTTTGAATTATCTGTTTTTATATTTAACTGTTTGTAAACAAAAAGCTGTACTTAAGCTAAACTGAATTGTTCTAAATAGAACAAATGACTGATATCTAATCGAATTGTTAGTGATACATACTAGTTCTTGGAACCATTTAACTTTGTTGACATACTAAACTGAATAGTTTAAAATAGAACTGTTTTTACATTTACCTTTGTGTAAACAAAAACTGTATTTAAAAAAATGAATGTGTGTAAACAAAAAAACTGTACTCATGCTAAACTGAATTTTTTGAAAGTAAGTGAAACCATTTTACCGTGAAAAAAAAGAGCTCAGCCTTGTTTAAAAATGTTATCTACAAATTGTGTTTTGAAATCATATACTTAATATATACGAGTGTTGTTCAAAAAGTTTCAAGACTTTTTTCGTATGGGCACTTTTATCGATAGTACAAACATGAAACTTTAGTTCCCTTCGAAATAATCTCCTCCGGCTGCAATGGTTTGAATTATAGGGTGGGTGAGGAACTGCCTTGATGCCCATCTTGGTCAAATAGTCTGTGACAAGGATGGAGTTGTGGACTGGTGTATTGTCCTGGTGGAAATGCCCCTGACCCGATTTGAAGAGTACTGGACTCTTCCGACGGAATCTCTCTCTGAACTCCTTTAAAACCTCAACATAGTATTCCTTGTTGGCTGTCTGTCCAGTGGGAACCCAGTGCATGTAGATCATGCCAGTGCTGTCAAAAAAAGGGATCATCAAAAGTTTGTGGGTGGATTTGCTCTGTCTGGCCTTCTCGGGTCTGGGAGAGCCAGCATGCTTCCACTGGGAAGTCTGTCTCTTGGTCTCTGGGTCATAGCAGTAGATCTAGCTTTCATCGCAGGTCACCAGAGCATCAAGAACTATGGGATCTGAATTGATCAGCTCAACCATCTCCCTGCTGTCATGACAACGTCTTTCTTTTTTATCTCCTCTGAGCACCCTTGGGACAAACTTCGCGCAAATCTTCCGTATCTACAGTTCCTCGCGAATAATTGTGTGTACAGTTGCCACACTGACATCAAACTGTGCATCTATTGTCTCTATAGACACACGACGGTCCTTATCCATGAAATTCTTTATTTGGCCAATCAACGCTGGTGTTCTGACTTCCTTACTCCTCCTACACCTCTCATCATCCCTCACGGACTCCCTGCCTTCCTTGAATCTCTTATGCCACTCAAAAACTGATTCTCGATTCATGCAAGATGGTCGAAAAGCAATATGAAGCATTCCATACGTTTCTGTGGCATTTCTTCCAAGTTTAAAACAGAATTTTATTGCATGTCGTTCTTCTAAAGTGTCCTCGCGTCCAGATTGCATTTTTGAAATTCACCAGCTGAGACAATGAGCCTTTAGTAGGGTGCTTTCCAATTCCTGCTGTAGCTGTTGATTTGAATCTGAAATCATAAAAATTGGTCAGTCATCTCATAGGATGTATAGCAATAACATAGTGAATTTTCTACGACAATTTTAAATGCCTGTATGAAAAAATATGGAAACTTATTGAAGGCACCTTGTATGACTAAAAAGGATTTGGCATTGAATGACATAAAACCAAACCAAAACAAAACAAAACAAAATCAAACCATACCAAACCAAGCCAAATCAAACCAAACAAAACCTAACAGAATTAAAGCAAACCAAACTAAATCAAAGCAAACCAAACCAAACAAAAAAAAATCAAACCATACCAAACCAAAACAAACCAAACGGAACCAAGTCAAAGCAAACCAAACCAAACCAAATCAAATCAAACCAAACCAAATCAAACCTAACCAAATCAAACCTAACCAAAGAAAGCCAAACCAAAACAAACCAAACTTCGAGGCCGCAGCTTAGCACGTTAGCCATTCTACCGCTGGGTCTTCCCTGATACGTAAAATGGGCTGATAATAAATCGAAATGGTGTAAATGTTTCATCTTGCGAGACACCAATGAAATTATCAAGAGAGTATTAAGTAGGGGTTACCAGTGGAGCAGATATTATGTGAAACCCGAAATCTGCAATGAAGCCGGTGCAACATCACTGACGACCTTCTAGGTTGCATTTTAGCAATGTTTACTACGAGTAGACTTTAAAATAAACAGTTGATTAGAAACGAAAATATTTTGTGTCGGGCTTTGGAATTTTCTTGACGTTGTTACTTGGATACAGATATCTATGAATTTCAGGAAAAAGAATTAAATTGAATCTTAATCCCCTCGCGCTAATAAACATTTAAGAAAAATATTGAAACCGGCCTGAGAGAGGTGGGTTGCCATCTTGATGTCTGTAAAGAAGAAGAAGTAACAAAGAAAATTTGCTCACAAATAAAAATCATACAAAGCGAACTAAAGAATTTGTAAAGAAAATAGACTTTTATGGCTTGAAAAAAAAAAAGAAAGAAAAGAAAGTGGGTTGAATAAATTATGTGAATAGGTAAAAATGACAAGAAAGAATTAGAGTGGGGTAAAATACTGTGATTTTGTCGTCGGGTAACGAGGCCAGTGGAGCAGACGATTGGGACAATGATTCGGACCAACCAACTAACGGACGCCGGAAATAAGAGATAGAAAAAAAAGTGTGTATAGTTTTTTGGGAGGGGGTGGAAAAGAAAAAAAAGGAAATGAAAAAAAAGAAGAAATTCGTAGCACTTGAATAATACCCAGAATGAAATTTACCGGGACTTTTTTTTAAGGTCAGTAAGATATACGGCAGGACATTACGATTGACGAGGTGAGGTCGGAGTTTTAGAGGGCGGGGAATGAAAATCAGATCACTGCTGCGGGGACACCGGATAAGGAAAGACGAGTAAAGCAAATCAAGATGCAATCAAATGTAATAAAAGGTAAAATGAAAGGTAAGATAAGCCAGACAACTATCCGAAAAAACGTTATCAAACGGAAAACAGGAAGGAAAAAAAGAAAAAAGAAAATAAATACGAAACATCTGAAGAACGAAAAAATATAAAGCAGTCGTGTAATTTAAGATAATGATATAATATAAAGTTGGCGAACTTAGTCGAGAGTGACCTGAAGGCTCCCTTTTCAATAGCTACTACACCGGTGTGTAGGGGAGGGCGCTACACCATTTCCTGGATTGCTTTACTTTACCCTTGTTCCACACCTTATGATGCTAAGTGTTAAGCAAGGTGGCATCAAGTATCATTTTTTGATTGAACCCCGGTCTCCTGGGCCATTAGCGAACACTCTACTCATTAGGCCAATGTACAACAGGAAAATGATCTAGGGTTCAATCCCTGGTCGAGTCATTCCAAAGACTCAAAAAATGGTACTTGATGCCGCCTTGCTTAACGCTCAGCGTTAAAAGGTGTGGAACAAAGATAATATAAAGCAGTCGTGTAATTTGAGATAATGATATATTATGAAGTTGCAATATAAGGTAAGGATCAAGGGTAAAGTGGCGCAATTCAGGGAATGGAGTAGTGCCCTCCCCTACACCTCGGTGTAGTAGTTATTGAAAAAGGAGCCTCCCGATCACCTTCGACTAAGGTCATCAACTTTACTTTTTACTTACAACAGGGAAAGAAAAGAATAGCTTTTCTTGATAAACTATGGCTAAAATGGTTTATTTTTTCATCTACGTTCTCCTCAATTCCTGCCATTTTTATTTTCTTTTTATTTTAATTTTATCTATCTTTCTTTCGTTTACGAAGACGGTACCATCTAGATCAGCTTAGGCTGTAGAATACGCCGACTGTACCCCTGCAGTGGGGTAAGACTCCCCAACGACCGTCCTGTATATGACTCAAAAATATCAAATGGTGAGGCTCCAATCCTAGAACTTTGGAGAATGTGAAATACCACTTCATTGTCATTACTCCCAGATCCACTCTGATCTAGATTGGTAGTGCCTGGTAGGGCCCCATTTATAGGTCAAATAGAACTGTTCAAACATGTAACTGTACTAACAAATGGCTGACGTTAAATTGAATTGTTAGTGCTACATAGCAATATTTGAAACCATTAGACTGTATGAAAACGAATAAGTAATGTTGAATGGAATTATTAAAGTTAAATTATAATATTTGAAACCATTTAACAGTGTGCACCTACCTCGGAAGCAGTGTCACATCAACCAAAAGACAAATTCACCTACCTAGGAAGCAGTGTCTCATCAACCAAGAGACAAATTCACTTACCTAGGAAGCAGTGTCTCATCAACCGAGAGACAAATTTACCTACCTAAGAAGCAGTGTCTCATCAACCAAGAGACAAATTCACCTACCTAGGAAGCAGTGTCTCATCAACCGAGAGACGAATTCACCTACCTAGGAAGCAGTGTCTCATCAACCGAGAGAAAAATTTACCTACTTAAGAAGCAGTGTCTCATCAACCAAGAGACAAATTCACCTACCTAAGAAGCAGTGTCTCATCAACCGAGAGACAAATTCACCTACATAGGAAACAGTGTCTCATTAACAGAGAGACAAATACACTTACCTAGGAAGCAGTGTCGCATCAACCAAGAGACGAATTCACCTACCTAGGAAGCAGTGTCTCATCAACCAAGAGACAAATTCACCTATTTAGGAAGCAGTGTCTCATCAACCGAGATACAAATTCACCTACCTAGGAAACAGTGTCTCATTAACCGTGACAGACATCAACACGCGAGAAGCAAAGGCATGGACAGCTATCGATATGCTTTCGGTCATATGGAAGTCAGACCTGACCGATAAAATAAAACGCAGTTGTATCGATACTGTTATATGGATACACTACATGGACGCTAACTTAACATATGGAGAAAAAGCTTGACGGTAACTACACAAGAATGCTACGAGCAATATTGAATAAAACCTGGAAGCAGCATCCCACAAAGCAGCAGTTGTACGGCCACTTACCACCCATCATGAAAATTATCCAAGTAAGACGAACCAAACATGCAGGACATTGCTGGAGAAGTAAGGAAGAACTCATAAGTGATCCCTTCACATGTTCAAGCAAAGGCAGGATGACCAGCTAGAACCTACGTACAGCAGCTCTGTGCCGATACGGGATGTAATCCTGAAGACCTATTGGAAGCAATGGGCGATAGGGAGGGGAGGCGAGAGAGTGTCAGGGATATCTGTGCTGATGGCACGACGTGATGATGGTGATGAACAGTGTGTAAACAAATGTACTCTGGCCTGTTTGAAATATTACTTACCAACTATTCATTTATAAATCATATGTATATGTGTGTGTGTGTGTGTGTGTGTGTAAAAACAGGATATGGCATTAAATAACCTAGAAAATTTGACATACCATAAAACCAACTAACCCAACGATGGCCCATTACCTACCCATTTATCTTTAAATTAAGGGATCTCCTTATTTTGTTTACATAAGTATACCGCTTAGATTGCGCGAACTTTTGTCCAAGTGATACTCGCCCATAGAAATTATTAGTAATTCGCCTGGATCAGATATCACGAATAAACAACAACAACAACAAAACATAACAAAACAAAAACAAACTCACGTGATATGTGTTTAATAGCCCCCTGTGGATCACACCCCAACAGCAAAATAGAAAAAAAAACAATTGAGGGTTTCGCTTGGTATGACATTAAATTGTATCAAATAGTGAATCTCCCATTCTGGAACTTTTGAAAGAGTAGAGTCACTCCCTAGTTGCTATTACTCCCAGGTCAACTACGACTCGAAGTTAGAGTGCCTGTTCAGAGCCCCATCAATGTATCAAACGAATTTATTTAAAAATTATTAGTATTAGATAAGAATACTTGCTACCATATAACTGTTGATTCATTGATTAATTTTAACGGCATGTCAACCTGTCTGGGGTTATTTCATACGCAGATGTTTGGGAATTGCGTTCCTATCAAATACAAATAATTTTCCGACAGATTTACTTGATCCCTAGATGGGACCCTCACATAACTGTATGCAAATTATTTGCATTAAAAATAGTTACTTTAAGCTATAATTGTTGTGGTCGTGTCTGATAGAGTTCTATTTATGATATTTTATAATATATGATGTGAAACCGCATCCAGTGGTCATTGTCCAGTTCTGAAGCTTTAGAGGGTGTGAAGTCACTCCTTCGTTGCCATTACTTCCAGATCCACTCTGACCCTGAGTGGTAGTAGATGTAAGGGCATTAGGGATCAAATACATCTGTAAGAGATAATCAAGTGCCGACCTGTTTAAAATGATTGAGAAGATACACTGCTGTATAACATCTTATTTGAGATTTAAATGTTATATACGCGCAGAAGAAAGGGACAATATCACTTGTTTAAAAAATATAAACTCCTTTACGCGAAACGTTATGATTGTTGTGCGTATGAGAGAGAAATAGAAAAAGAGAGACGGAGAGAGAGAGAGAAAGAGAGAGAGAGAGAGAAGGAGAGAAAGAGACAGAGAGTGAAAGCTAGAGAGAGAGAGAGAGAGACGGGGAGAGAGAGAGACAAAGAGAAAAAGAGAGATGGGGAGAGAGAGACAAAGAGAAAAAGAGAGACGGAAAGAGAGAGAGAAGGAGAGAAAGAGACAGAGAGAGAAAGCTAAAGAGAGAGAGAGAGAGAGAGAGAGAGACGGGGAGAGAGAGACAAAGAGAGAGAGACGGAGAGAAAGAGACAGAGAGTGAAAACTAGAGAGAGAGAGAGAGAGAGAGACAGGGGGAGAGAGAGAGACAAAGCGAAAAAGAGAGACGGAGAGAGAGAGAAGGAGAGAAAGAGACAGAGAGAGAAAGCTAAAGAGAGAGAGAGAGAGAGAGACGGGGAGAGAGAGACAAAGAGAGAGAGAGACGGAGAGAAAGAGATAGTGAGAAAGTAAGAGAGAGAAAGAGAGAAACAGAGAGACAGAAACGGAGATAGAGAGATTGAGACGGAGGACTGCTATGAGTGTCACTTCGTTGGGACAGACATATTTCAGAGTCAGTCCGGAACTGTTCGAATTTACATTATATCTTAAGGTTTACGCCCTATCTTCTTAACCTACGTTGAGATACACATTTCAGAACCTCTTTTCTTCGTGGTTCTCAACCCGGGGGCCATCCCCTCCCCGGCTGGCGCCCAAGACGATGCATTTTATCTAGTCGGCTGATTGCTTCTCTACTGATAGACCGCCTGATTCTCTGCGATCGAAAAACTTCCGCATTATATATTTTCTGGACGCCCACACATTAATCCTCCTGGCTCTATTCACGTGATTCAATTCTGCTGTTCCTTGTTTGCACAGGTGCATATCCTGTTTTAAAATCCCAAACTAACTGGTCTGTCAAAGGACAATATGTAACACATAATTGTTAATCTAATTTCGGAATAAAATAGCCCTTGAAAGGTTGACATGCCTTAAAACCAACCAACAACCAAACTAACCAGATGAATAGAATGTATTTACCCAACCTCTCCGCTCTGGACTGGAAGTGACACAATGCTAACTTCTAAAACGGAATACAGCTGGTTTGAATTCAGAGTTTTCCTTTTCCTTGACTGGTTATCTAACCAAGGCTGAAAAAACTTAGTCTGCCCGATTATTTACCCCAACTAGAGGGTGAAGGGATGGATTCATGCTTTCTTTCAAGAGCATTTGCGTGAAGTAAAATGCAATCAGTCTAGTCCCGGATTTCAACACGAGTCACCGATTCTATTTCCTAACGACGATAATCGTTACGCTAAGCGCGCTTCCATAACCAAAGGAATAGTTATATACTAAGATTTTTTGCTTATGTATAACACAAGGCCGTATGAATGAGGTACTGAAAGAACCAAAAGAATAGTAATGCAAATGTTAGTTTTATAAACTTAAGACATTCCTAACTAATTTTCACAGACAATAATTTGTTTTGATTCATATCTTTTTTTTACTTTCCGATTGGTTTGGTTTGGTTTCTTTGTTTAATGGCATATCAGCCTTAGTAGGTTATTTAATGCCAAAGCTATTCTCCTAGAAGAACAGTAGTGGTACTATTTAACCCACAGCTGGGAGGATAAGGCGGTTCATACCTTTCCTAAGGGTATTTGGCCGAAAATGAACGTAATAACGCGATTGGAGTACGAACGCGCTTATTACGATTCCGGAGTCCATCGCTTTAACCATGACACCACGAGGACATCCCTTTTTACTTCCCGATGCATAATCATTCTTCAATGGAGACAAAACACGTTCTACAAATTAAAACTGGCTGAAATAATCTCAATTAAGATTCATTCACAAGTTTCAGAGAACCATCATTTAATGTGGAGAAGTCAGTTCTTTCATTAAAGCACATGTATTCTGTTGTAACATGTATTCTGTTGTAACATACCCATGATACATGGATGTATGAAATGGACACAGGGAATCCGAAATACAAGGAGAGTGATACACAATCTTTCGATGCTAACTTTTTCATATCCCCCCCACCGCCGCCACGCGAAAATCAACCGTCTTCCTCTGACGTTAAAACTCAACTAACTCACTTTTCTCAAATCCCCCAAAATCCTCCGCGCACGCTTCCGGTGCATGACGTCATTTACATCCCCCGGTCACATTTTACTATCTGGGATTTTTATTTTGACATCTCTGAATGACACATCCTCCCCGCGCGCGCGTGAACACCTGCGCTCATGTTGCACCTAACTAACCTATGCACTAAGCGAAAGGTTCTCAGCCTAACTAAACCGAAAGGCAAGATATATAAAACGAAATCCCTCGGCCATTATATTACACTGTTTTGTCTGCGTTTACATGGAGGCCTATTGTTGTATAGCCACATAATACATATACAACTATACACGGAAACATAATCAACAATAATGACGAATGACCACACTTCTTTAGAAAAATGTACCTCTGACACTATATTCTCGAAAGGGTTTCGAAAGGGGTATGTGTGAGAGGCGAGTTGGAGACGCAGAGAGACTGCAACATATTGACCCCAAGTTCCTCTGACTATAGCAGCACTTCTTTCTCATTCTGCTAGGCTGCTCAACCGGGGGTCACTGAGGGCACAAGCCCTCTGTCTGGTGCTGGTTCTCACTGCCTCAAACTGCAACTCGAACTCCAACAAACTGACTCCAACTAACTCAAGCTGTCTGTGGCACCTGGTTGTATAATTGTCTGACACCCACCTGCTTCCTGTGGGCGTTGCAATTGCACCAAATTCAATCCGTCCACGGGTCAAGGTGATACCCCGATATATTCGACCGGATGCACCTGCTTCTTGATTGACGGCTGGTTCGAGGGTCAATATGTTACACTATGCCACCTGCTCCTACCTCGGGAGCAGCGTTTTATCAACGGAAAATGACATCAATACGTAACAAGCGAAGGCATTGGCAACTATCGATAGCTAATCAGAATTATGGGGAAGTCACACCTATCTGGTAAAATAAAACGCAATTTTTTTTTCAAGAAGCAATCGTGTCTTCACTACTACTATATGGATGCACCACATGGACGCTGATTAGGTGCGTTGTGAAAAAGCTTGACAGCAATTGCAGAAGAATGCTCCGAGCTATATTGAGCACATCCTGGAAGCAACACCCCACAAAACAACAGCTGTACGGTCACCTATCTCCCATCTAAAAAAAAATCATCCCAATTAGACGAACAAGACATGCGGGACACAGCTGGAGAAATAAAGATGAACTCATAAGCGACGTTCTCTTATGGACCCCTTTACATAGATATGCAAGTGTTGGACGACCAACAAGAACTTATCTACAACAGCTCTCTGTATGGACACTGGATGTAGTCTAGAAGACCTGCTGGAAGCGATAGACGATAGAGACAAATGACGAGAGAAAGTTAGGGAAATCCGTGCCAGCGGTACGACATGATGAAGATTCATCAAGTATTAATGATTCTGTACCATAAAGGTGAAACAATAAAGGGTGCTTCCTGTTGCCTTTTCGTTCGGTAATACTCACCTAATTCATTTATTGAATGACCTTTACACACACTCTTTCCGTCCGTCCGTCTGTCACACACACACACACACACACACTCACACACAAATATATATATATATGTATTTATCAACCCCTCCGCAAAGGCAGGATGTGACACGGTCAGTTTTTAAGCGGAGTTTAACAGATTTCCTTCTCCTTGAGTGGTTGCCTAACTAAGGCTTAAGAACCCAGTCTGCCCTACTATTTACCCATAGCTGGAGGGAGAATAATTGGATTCATACTTTCTCCAAGGGTATTTGTGCGAAGTGAAATGCAATCAGCTTCGTCCATGATTTGAACTCGTGTCGCCGTGTCCATTTCCTCCGACGATACCCATTACACCTGGGACACCTCCAGTATATATATATTCGCTTAAAAAGGAACTTGTCTTGCATCCTGCTCTTACAAAGGGTTTAGGTATATATACATATGTATACAAAGGCACTAAAAATCTCATACGTAATAAGGTTTCCCCGATAGACTCGAACAACAAAACAAAATTAATTATATATTATCCTAAATTCAATACAACATCGTTATCTATAATAACTTCTGTCCCTCGACTAGTTACCTTAGAACGACCCATGCAGTGTACCAGTTTCAATGTCAACTAGACGACTGCTTCTCCAATAAAATAACTATCAACACTAGTTCTATTCATCAACACCTGAAAACACATTCGTAGCTCTCTTCCAAAAACAGAATTTTTTTGGACTGAAAACATCTCCATATTACACAAAGACAAACAAACAAACAAACAAAAAAGCAAAAATTCCAAATTCTTGGAGCTCTTTAAATTTACAGGCCTTCCTTTGAAAAGATCAGCTTCGAACCCAACAGTCACAATCGAAACAGCTTTTAACACATTTTCAACCAATTCTTCCCCTTACTTTCAGTAAAATTCTTTTCTTCCCTAAATTTCCCTCCCATTTGTTTTTCCTCCTACTTTTTATATAGATATATACGACTCAACATTTAGCTTGTCATTTCATTATTCATTCGCCCCAAAATGACTCCAACTGGGGCCAAAAGTACTTGGGGAAAATACGGTGCCTTCTTGAATTCATTCTATCCAGAAATAAAACGACTTGAACGGATCAGCAATAAAATAGACAGAAACGAAGTGTCTCTCCTATTTAAGCAAACATGTCTAAGAGAGAAAATGATATACTCTCTCTCTCTCTCTCTATATATATATATATATATAAGCGTCCTACGTGTCTAGCCACACTGAAGAGTTGGGATACAACGAAACTGTCTGTGGAGGACAATATATACGCTCCCCCATGAGGGTTGAGCACTCTGGCAAAGGAATTTACGGCTGAAACTCGCATAACGCAAAGCTCTTCGAAGGATTTGAGCACTCTGGTATCCGGTAAGGGACAAATGTAAACAAACGAAAGCTATCACATAATGCCTTATAATTCCCGAGCTGACGTGGTTCGCTTGTTGGCTGAGCGGTATAATACTAAGCCTAACATAAAGTTGGTCGGGTTTCGATGCCAGCTTCAAGTTTCCTACGTGTCTAGCCACACTGTAGAGTTGTGATACAATGAAACAGTCTGTCTGTGGATGCATATATATATGTGTGTGTGCGTATGTGTGTGTCTGTGAGACGACCAGTAAATCCATTGTGTTCCAGTTGTAAAATCTGTTCATGATGACATTGATACTTCTGTTATGTTTTGACCTTTTGACCCGGCCAAAAATGCCATTCAAGGTGATGCACCGGAAGGAGGAGACACATTCTAATGGCAGTTATGAGATGAAATCGCGTGGGCGGAAATTGGCAGATGAAATGGGACGAGCAAGAAAAATTCCCATGGTACACTACAGAGTGATGCACCGGAAGAGAGTGACCTCTGAACTGCATGACAGTTATTTCCGCTTGATGACGATTAAACATTCGATTTCAAAGATCGAGTGGGCGTCGAACGATTATATAATTGAGTTGAGTTCGACGAGCCAGTTGTATTGAGTTCTGGTTCCAGTTGAGTTCGACGCCCAGGGGGGCAGTTGAGTTAGAGATCTGACGGAGATAGACGAGATGTGGTAAGGAAAGCCACATCAGGCCGAAGGGGCCATTTGAACCCCGATGGAGTGAACCCCAGCATCAGGAGAACAAGAAAGATACAACGTGACGGTCATAACAGTGGGGTCAAAATATTGCAGTTATGTTCGATCTCCAGCTCCCACTCACATGCAACCCTTGAACAACCCCTTCGAACCCTTGCAATAAATTGAGAGGTAAAATATTGTTAAAGAAGTCTTCCTGCGTCGTTTATTCCTGCGTCTGTCTTTGTCACTGTGTCTTAATTATTGTGTCGTTGGAATGCTGTAGATGACTATATAACACTTCTATTTAGGAAGGGTGAAGGATTGCCATTAGCATTTCGAAGTGATTTCCGTTATATCGAGATTTTGAATGATTACAAAAATTCATGTTAAATTTCACGGAAAATTGCTCTATTCTTTATAACGGCATCGAAGTGAGCGAGTTCAAACTCCATTCGCACTATTACGCTCTCTTTCGGACTCCCTCTCTTGGGAAAGGCATGAACCCAGTTACCCCTTCATTTATTAGTTAAATAAAACCTCTGCTGTTCTTCAACAAGGATATACCATTAAACAAAGAGGCCAAACTATTTGAAGTGTTAATAAAGATCACGCTATCGTGTGCCATTTTTGCTCCATTACTGTTACTTTCTACTTTTACTTACAGTTACTTACATTGTAAGAATTCTATTAACACGTGTGTGTGTGTGTGTGTGTGTGTGTGTGTGTGTGTGTGTGTGAGCGAGCGAGAACGAGAGAGAGAGAGAGAGAGAGAGAGAGAGAGAGATGGGGATGTTAAAATGGAAATATAGAGAACAATAGCTAGTAAGATGATCAAGAGAGCTTGACTCTGTTGTGCAAAAAGCGTTAATAAAAACGAAATAAAATAAAGTAAAAACTAATGGTAGTTGTTTGCGAAGTGTTTGACACGAACCCGACACTGTTGTAATGAAAGAAATTAAATGCGTCTGGCCCTCGCATATTTCAATAGAAGAGGAATGGTGAACGTTAAAAAGGGGAGGAAATGAGTTATTATAAAATATTGGACGCTAAAGAACCGTTCGAAATTGTTTTGCTGGAACGAAACGAAAAACGAAACGAGGATCAGACTAGGCGAATTAAAATTGTGCTCATATAAAAAGAGACTTGAGAGCCATGTTGACGTTATTGGCACTTTTCGTCTTTTTTTTTTTTTTCTTTTTCAAGGAAAAAAATAGAACACATTAAAATAACAATAATCTGAAAGAGAGAGAGAGAGAGAGAGAGAGAGAGAGAGAGAGAGAGAGAATGCGTCAGAGTGACACGTATATAAATATTTACATGCATCTATGCGTTTAATGCATATATTAATGGCAAAAAAAATTTGTTTGTTCGTTTGTTGGAAGGCGAGCGTAGATTCGAAAAAGCGTGAAACTTTGAAAGAAAAAGGCAGAAAGATTCTTAACGAAATGCTAGCTTGTATTTTTTGAAGGATTCACTCAAATATATCTATATTTTTCATTTAGTAGCTTTCAATATTGTACTGTGTTTGAGTCACAATCTGCACACAATCACGTACACATATATATATGTACATGTAAGACACTAACGGAAGAACCCGGCGCTCCGTATTATCTAAAACAAAAATATCCTTAAGTATATTTCGTTAAACAAAACTTGATTCTGAAAGATATGTCGAGGGATTCATACAAATATATATGTCCATTGGTTAGGGTTGGGTTGGTTTGTTTTTATGGTATATCAACCATTGTTGGTTATTTAATGCTAAATCCTGTTTTTACATGTATATTGAATATTTGTAAATGCATTTTGTTGATTGCATTTTAAAATGAGCCTGGGCCCATTTTTTTTCATTTGGTTAAATGGTTTCAAGTATTGCTATTTAACAGTAACAATTTAACATCAGTCATTTGTTTGGACACATTTGAATAGATATACATGATATGTAAGGGACTAGTTTGTAAGTAATTTAATTTTTAAATGAGATGGAACGAATTTGTTTGCACACTAGTGTTGGTATTGTTTCTACACAGTTAAATAGTTTCAGTTATTATTATCTAACACAAATAATTCTATTCAACATTGCTCATTTGTTTACACACGGTGAAGTACTGCTATTTAACTCTAACAATTCAATTAAACACAAGTCATTTGTTTACGTACTGTTGAATGGTCTAACAGTTCTATTTCTAACAATTCGATTTAGTAAAGTAATTTGTTTGCACTCAGTTTAAATGTTAAACAGTTCCATTTTACCCTTAGATAGGACCCTGTCAGGTGCTACTATCAGAGTGGACCTGGAAAGGGGCACTCCGCACCCTCGAAAGCTCTGCATCACTGGAGCCTCACCATCAGATTATTTAGAGCAGTGGTTTCTGACCGATTTTAAGCCATGGACCATTTTGGTATTTCTAAAATTCTGATGCCCCCACGGTAATTTTTAATTCTCACATATTTATTAACTTGGTCTCAAAACAACCCCCACCAAAATGCTACCATGCTCCATATTAGAATGACTGGTTTAGTGTCATAGCTTAGACACTCGTTATTGTATTAGTGGGGGGGGGGGGTCTTACACCTCTGCAGAAAATTATTCTACCGCCCTACTTGGGGCTGTAGAATACACCGACTGCTTCTCTGCAGAGCGGTAAGACCCCCCAACGAGTGTCCTGTATATGACACTAAACAATCTGATGGTGAGGTTCCAGCAATGCTGGAGCTTTGGGGAATGCGGGGTACCCCTTCATTTGCCATTGCTTCCAGGTTCACCCTGGCCCGGAATGGTAGCACCTGATAGGGCTCTATCTATGGGTTAAATAGAACTAACTGCATACTTATGCTAAACTGAATTGTTTGAGTAAACTGAATAGCTTGAAATAGAAATGTTTTTGACAATTAAACCGTACTTACATTTGAACTGCATGCTTGTGCTTAACTGAATTGTTTGAAATAGAACTGTTTTTCGACATTAAAACTGTATTTACACTTAACTGAATTGTTACATATAACTGCAACTGTTTTTTGACATTGAAACTGTATTTACACTAAACTGAATTGTTTAACATAGAACTGTTCTGACATATAACTGTGTGTAAACAAAATCTGTACTTTTACAAAACTGAATTAGCTGAAGTAGAATTGCTTGACTAAACTGAATAGCTCGAAATAAAAATGTTTTTTTTTTTTTACAATTAAACTGTACTTCAATTTAAAACTGCGTGCTTTTGCTAAACTGAATTGTTTTAAATTGAACTATTTTTGACACTGAAACTGTACTTACACTAAACTGAATTGTTATATATAACTGAATAGTTTGAAATAGAAATGTTTTTGACAATTAAACTGTGTACTCATGCTAAACCGAATTGTTTTAAATAGAACTGATTATTTACATAAAAATGGATTTGGCGTTAAATAACCTACAAAGGTTGATATGCCATAAAACCAAACCAAACCAAACTACCGCCCCAGCCGACTGAGCAAGTCCATTTAATATTGTATAATGCATTTACTTACATAACCTGTTCACAACGCAAAGGATAAAAGGATGTGGCACAAGATTTTTATTGAGCGGAGTACAGCTGATTTGAATTCAGTTTTCCTTTTTATAGATTTGTTATCTAACTAATGCAAAAGAACCCAGTGTGCCCTATCAGTAAATTTTATTCCGTTTTTTTTTCACATAGCTATGTGAAAAAACGGAATAAAATTCTTTATTTTTTCACATATCAACACCTAGAATCCCTGATAAAGACTGTCAACCGAATCAAAAAAAATTATCCATTATAATTATTTCTCTTGAAAAAATAATTTTGATGAAATATTTTTGTATTCAGACAAAATCTTGCTGTCGAAACGCGCTGGCCAATAAACAAACCATCAAACATATATATCTTTAATCCGTTTTACCTTTTCCTACTTACTATCTATCTATTTATCTATCATTATATTTATATAGTTATATTTATTGTTTTGTAGTTAACCTTATATTTATCTAGTCATTTCTTTTTATAATTTTGTAGTTATCATTGTATTTATTATCTTATCAATCTTTATAGCTATATATCTATCTTTATATCATCTAATTATAATTACATTGTTAGTATATTTATCTAGTTACCTTTATAGATATGTAGTTATATATATATATATATATATATATATATATATATATATATATATATATATATATATATATATATATATAGTTTTTTTTTTAATCTTTATAACTATGTGTTCATCTTGCCCAGTCGACTGGGGCTGTAGAATACAATGAGTGTCTTGGATATGACACTAAACAATCTGATCTTGAGGTTCAAGTGATGCTGGGGCTTTGGCCAATACGGAGCACGCCTTCATTGCCATTGCTCCCAGGTCCACTCTGGCTTGGAATGGTAGCACCTGATAGAGCCCTATCTGTGGGTTAAATAGAGCTAACTGCATACTTATGCTAAACTGAATTGTTTGAAATAGAATTGTTTACTAAACTGAATTATTTGAAATAGAAATGTTTTTGACATTGAAACTGTACTTACACTAAACTGAATTGTTTAATATATAACTGTTCAGACATTTAACAGTGTGTAAACAAAATCTGTACTTAGCTGAATTATAACTGTTTTAATAAACTGAATAGCTTAAAATAGAAATGTTTTTGGCAATTAAACTGTGTACTCATGCTAAAATGAATTGTTTGAAATAGAACTATTTGCATAAAAACGGATTTGACGTTAAATAACCTACAAAGGTTGATATACCATAAAACCCAAACAAACAACTTATGTATTTATCTTGTTATCTTTATATATGCTTATACTTATTTATCTTTTTATTTATCCACTTATTTTCTTTATGGTTATATAGTCATCGATATTTATGTAGTCAATTATCTTGATATTTATGCAGTTATTTAACTTTATAATTATGTAGTTATTTTCAGAGTTATGTTGGTATCTATACATTAATTTAGTCATCAATCTTTCTTGTTATGTAGCTATCTTTATTTTAATGTAGTTATCTATTTTCATAATTATATAGTGATCTTTGTATGTATCTAGAAATCTAGTTATTTATCGTTTTATTTATCTATCTATTTATTTTTATAATTTTATAGTTATCAAGTCACTCATTCTTATAATTATACAATTATCATGTTACTTATAATTATAATTATATAGTTTTCAAGTCACTCATTTTTATAATTATACAGTTATCTAGTTATTTATCTTTAAATTTATATAGTTATCAAGTTATTAATTTTTCATAATTATACAGTTATTTAGTTATTTATCTTCATAATTATATAGTTATCAAGTCATTTATTTTTATAATTATACAGTTATCCAGTTATTTATCTTTATAATTATATAGTTATCGAGTTTTTCATTGTTCATAATTATACAGTTATCTAGTTATTTATCTTCATAATTATATAGTTATCAAATCATTCATTTTTATAATTATACAATTATCTAGTTACTTATCTTTATAATTATATAGTTGTCGAGTTTTTCATTGTTCATAATTATACAGTTATCTAGTTATTTATCTTCATAATTATATAGTTAAGTCATTCATTTTTATAATTATACAGTTATCTAGTTATTTATCTTTATAATTATATAGTTATCGAGTTTTTCATTGTTCATAATTATACAGTTATCTAGTTATTTATCTTCATAATTATATAGTTATCAAATCATTCATTTTTATAATTATACAATTATCTAGTTACTTATCTTTATAATTATATAGTTATCGAGTTTTTCATTGTTCATAATTATACAGTTATCTAGTTATTTATCTTCATAATTATATAGTTATTAAGTCATTCATCTTTATGATTATACAGTTATCTAGTTATTTATCTCTATGATTATTTAGTTATCTTGTCATTTATCATTACAGCTATATATTTCTCTAATCATGTATCTTTATAATTAAACAGCAATCTTTATATCTATCAAGTTAATTATTTTTATTATTAAGCCGCTACCTTTATATATTTATCTAATTTTTTTTATCTTCCCAGCTATCTGGATATATCTGTATATTTTTCTGGTTTTCATCTTTGTGATTATGTCGTTATCTTTGGATTAATAGTCATTTATTATCATAGTTTCATAGCTGTCTATCTAGTTATTTATCTTTGTTATTAACTTTATATCTATCTATCTATCTATTTTTTTCTTCTCATCTTTATTATCAAGTTTTTATTTATCTTAATGATTATCAACCTAGCCATATCTTATGATATAAGTAAAGTAAATTTGGCCACCGTATCCGAGGGCGAGCAGAGGGCTCCCTTTTCAATAGCTTCTACACCAAGGTGTAGGGGAGGGCACTACTCCTTTCCCTGGATTGTTCCACTTTACCCTTGATACGTACCTTACATTGCTGAGTGTTAAACAAGGAGGTATTAAGTACCATTTTTAAAGTCTTTGGTATGACGCGACCAGGAATTGAGCCCAGGTCTCCCGGATCACTGGTGAACACACTACCCACTAGGCCAAATTCTCATATAGACTGTTGGTCGTAGACCTACCAACCCCTGTGTTTTTAATATTCGTTCCCTTGTTGAAAAAAAGTTTTTTTTTTTTTCATTTCTTTCTTTTGTAAAACAACGTATCGAATCAATTTTTATTCAATCAATTGAATCAACGAGATTATAACTTTCAATATTTCAACTTCTTGTCGACTCTTTTGTGGACTACCAACTTTCGAAGACACTGCTGTTAAAACTTCGATCCGGTCAAGGTGTCTTTTGGTGCAAATAACTATGAAAGCGTTCAAGCTTTCTTTGCGGAGAGTATTTTTGCACTTGTACATTACTAGAAGTGCATCAGACTCAATGCCAACATCATGGAATACTAATGTGTGTGTTTATACACTGTTATAATACGAATATAACTGGCTCATTGGTCAAGTGGGTAGACTGTTCGCCAACGGCCCGGGAGACCGGAGTTCAATCCTAGGTCGAGTTATACCAAAGACTTCAAAAATGGTACTTGCTTAACACTCAGACAAGGTACGTATGTGACAATACCTACTCGGCCCCCACGTTACATCAACTTCTTCGAACCATTTCACTTCTTGGCCGGTGATCAACTAGTGGTTCCGATAGGGGCATCGCACATTTCTTCATAGCTATAAGAAATACAATCAAGGGAGCGCGAGAAAAAGAACAAACGAACAATATGCTTGGGTTAATTCAAGCGCAAGAAGGGAGTTATGCAACACTGCATTTCCTGTGTGCATATGTAGACTAACACTAGCGTGGATTTCTTGCGAAAATTCTACAACGCAACAGGAATGCCAACCTATCTTGACCGGACTTCACTCACTGGTCTGGACCCTCTCTCATGCCGACTCGTCTCTTTGCTGTCCGGTGTCGACTGGTCACTCGCGTCACCCTTCGCCAACTGCCTTCCTCGAGCTCCTTTGTCCAACTCTCTGACCGGAGTTCCCTTCCTACTTCCGGTCACGCCGAGATCTCGAGTCCAAAACCCTTTGTCTGGTTTTGCGCCAAAACAGACAAAGGGATCGTCTGCTTGTCGGACCACCTACATAGTGTTACACGTATCAAGGGTGAAATGGAGCAATCCGGGGGAAGCAGTAGCGCCATACCTTACACCTCGGTGCAGTAGCTATTGAAAAAGGAGCCTTCGGGTCGCCCTCGACTACGGTCACCAACTTTACTTATTATACAAATAATTTGAACTCAGTTTTATAGTTTGAACAATATCTATCTAATAATAATTATTTAGAGACAATTATATGGTTTCAAATATCTATTTATTAATAGTCATCTGTTTGAACACAGTTACATGCTTTCAAGTTGCTAGTAATAATATTTCTTAGAAAACTACTCATTATAAAATTCATATATATATATATTGTGATCCGTAAACAGGCTGTTTCATTGTCTCACAACCATTTAGTGTGGCTGGACTGGCGAGATGCTTCAAGCTGGGATCGAAACTCGGCTGACTTTATGTCGGTCGGACATCTTACCTCAGAGTCATCGTTAATCTCAGCGGAAGTGGATAATTTTTTTTATGTATATCTTCATACTTATACGGTTACCTGGAGTGCTCAATTCTGACCCGGAGCGGCACTATTTGCTAAAATCCTACTTTTGGCTCAAATTTGGTCTGCAAGAGTGATTGTTCGTTCAAAAATTGTTGGAATAAACGGTTCAGTGTATAAAGTATTCTCTAGAGGAGTATTTACAAGTTGAAAGGCAACGATTTTGAAATTATCAAAACTGTCTATCTCTGCTTGCCATGTGTGGTTGTCAATCTCCTTATGTTTTATGCACCTAAATAAAAAAAAATCTGATTACTAGATGCGATGTTAATCGTCTTTGTTAAGCGTCATCACTCGCAATGAGATGACTTATCTGATAGAGGAACTGATCCTTTGAAAAGCTGCTTCTGCTCGGAGCGATTCCAGTATCTATCAATCTATAAGTCCATTTAGGTGGTGGAAGTCGTACTGAATGTGCCGCGGGCGCCAATATTTGGTGTCTTATTCCAAGCAAAGGCCAAGATTATGAATTATGATTTTCTATGTAGGGGTGGTGTAATTTCGTTTTGAGAAACCGATTTTCGGATTTTATAAAATATGTCAGTAGTCCGTAATATCTATCTATCTATCTATCTATCTATCTATCTATCTAATTCTTTTCGTATACATGTAATCCGTATTATCTATCTATCTATCTAATTATGTTATTGTCTATCTATCATAAATAAAGACATGGCAAACATTCTTTAATAAAAACTTATTTTTCTTCTAAACCAAAGATACCAAAATTTTATCCTTTCTTGAGGACCACTATATAGAACCAAGTTGGATATCATTAGGTATTGTTTATGACCAAACTCTACAAACTTCGTAACAAAAATTCTGAATACGTGGGAGTCCAAAAATTGCGTTTTATTTATGACAAATAATGTTTCTAAATTGAAGTTTTATATATTTTATATCTTAAATTTTTAAAAGGATTTAAAAACATGTGCTCAGCTGAAATGTGCTCTAGAAAATATAAAATCGTGGTATCTGTTATTAAAAAAATTAACTTTTATTAAGAAAAAGTTTGACGTATACTTATTCATGGGTAATTATCTTTTATCGATTTATCCAAGTCAATAATTAGATTATTTAGTTTAATGGCATATCAACCCTTGTAGATTATCTAATGCCAGATCATGTTTATACACAAATTATAAAAGATTTTCAAGAAAATTGTTTGTTGGTAACATTATGTCTTAAACAAGCCTGAGTACAACTGTTTGCCCATAATTAAATGGTTTCAAGTGTGGTTATTTATTGTTTGCACATAGTTAAATGTAAAGTAAGGGTAATTAAGAAGTACTTCACATTCCCCAAATCTCCAAGGCAGAAACCTCGTCATCAGATGGTTTAACGTCTTATCAGGACATTCGTTGAGGGTCTTTCCTCTCTGCAAAGACGCTGTCAGCGTGTTCTACAGCCTCGCCCGACCAGGCTGAGTTAATAATTGTCAACCTTGATTGATATATATCTGTTTCAAATATTATTTTGCCCTCTCCTCTTATTCTTTGATTATAGATTTTTTTTCTGCAACTTCATAGTCAAGGCAAGTAGTAATGGGAGAATGGTTTTTCCAAGTGCACAACTCTTCTACTCTCTTTCACGTTTTTCATCGTGCCAGGCCAGTGACAAGGTATATGGAAATGGGATAAAACTTAGGGATTAGTAGTTTCATGCTTTCCTCAAAATTGTTCATACAAAGTAATCATTGACTGTCTCGACGTAAATTCTAACTGGATTTACTGATTCCGTTTTATGGAGTGGGAATTGTTACTCCACCCGACACCTTTCACTGTGTACACCTGGGTATGTTTCAACATCTGTAATGCTATTAACATACACCCGACAAGCTGGGTTTTTCGTTTCTCTATTACAATGGTTTTCTTTGTTATTTAATATTATGGCCCAAAGCTAAAATAATAACCTAGAAAGATAATTGTAATAATATAGAGATTAAAGGGAGTGAAACATTTAAAATAATCTCTATTTTTTTTACAAGTAATTATCTTTTTATGATTCAACAAATGTCCGTCTATCTGTTGGTCTATCCGTCCGTCCGTCCGTCCGTACTATGCTGATTTCGTTATTTTTATCCAGATTTCAACGAAATTTTCCAGGATTTTTAGGTGATTTCTAAAAATGTTTTATAAAAAACTCAATTCATCAAAGATACTTCGTTTATTTACTTCCGAAATTGAAGCCATTTCTTATGCCAATAAGTTAAGTAATCGCTAATTTGTGTCAGTTTTTGTAAGGGAGGTAAGTTCTACAGACAGCAGAATCAAAATTTGAAGTTGTGTGTTGTTTCTAATATTCTGGTATGCAAAGGGTAGAAGTATGGTTTTTCAGCCTGCAAGCCTACTAATCGTGTAGAATGAGGAAGCATTGCGTATGTCACTTCTCTAATTATAGGTCGAAATACAATCATATGGCAAGCCTCCGGCGAATGCCCCGGGGCCTGTTCTGGACTTCGGTCCGGAGCGTGGCCCTGGAAAAGGAACAATGGCAAACTTGGGGCCTTTAATTAGGCACCTAGTTTCGACTAGGCTACCTTCGGGTGGGCGAGCTGCATTCTTGTCTCCTTTGTCCCCCTTGTACGGCACTAGACCATGCGTCTAGTTTAAGCCGCAAACTGGCATACGTGCCCGGACCCACATTTGGGTTCGTGAAACTGCTTGCCTCATCAGGCTCACATTGCACTAAGTGAGCCAATGAGCAGCACAGACAAGCAGGGTTCGAGTCTCGGCTCCTTCCCGACCTTCCCCTCCCCTTTATCCCCACTTTAATTGGCCTTCGGGCTTTTGACCTTGTGTCAAGTCGTGTCTGGTGGGAGGCAGCGACAAATATCGGCAAGCCTAAAGAAAATATGAAAGACACCAGTCGAAGATAAGGGACCCAATATTATGTATTAAACGGAGAAAACAAAGTCTGAGGGAACAGGAATCTATTTATCTTCGCCAAGTACTGGATGTGACACAAAGGAAATTCTTAGGCGGTGTATAGCTGGTTTGAATTCAGAGTTTTCCTTCTCCTATACTAGTTGTCTAACCAAGTCTAAAGAAATCAATCTGTCACGCATGCAGTCTCGTCCGTTTCCTACGCAGATAACTATTGCACTAAGTGCGCTTATATGAAAGAACAGGTATCTGATTATTAACATTTATAAATTGTTTGTTTGTCATGTCTCTTTGGGCATCTCCCCTTATTTCTCTCTTCTCCCTTTACCCTTTAAAAAACCCGAAACAAATTAATCTTGGCGCAGAACGTGTAGCCTATTAATACCATATCTATATACAGATCAATTTTTGTTAAGTGATTCATCAGATCATTCCCAAAAATGCCCTCTAAAATTCTTTTCCTTACCATTTTTCTAAAATGATCAAATCTAATCTTAAAATGTTTCCCACTATTTCTATTTTTGATCTGATTTGGGAATTTGTTCCAAAAATATATTACTCTATCAGCAAAATAATCAAATTGGTTTGTAAACTTAGTTTTTGAAATCAGTCTTGACAGTAAATTCCCAGTTCGAGATGAATATTGAAAATATGCCGACCATAATTAGAAAATCCAATGATTATTTCGAAAGTTTCAATAAGACCACCTCTCATTCTTTTTTTAGTAAAATAGTTTATCCAAATTTCTTTAACCTCTCACTGTAACTAATTTTTTTACTCATTTTATTATTTTTATCACTCCTTTGTATGGCCTCTAATCTCAATATTATCCTCCGATTTCCATATCTCGAGACTGGAACCCAGTCCTGAGTATTCTATTTGGGATTCTATTCTCTATGAGATCCTATTAGGGTTTAATATACTTTTAAAAGAACATTTAAATTGTTATATTGAATAGCAGAAAATAATCGCATATTCATAGACGGACAGTTACACGATGGAAAGTTACCGGTAATATTGTCAACAATATTAAAAGAAATGTTTTCTAAATATGAATCAAAGTAAAATGAAAAATAAAAAATAAAATAAAGTTCCTGTGTTCATTTTTTCTGTTTTTTGCATGTCATTTCTCCTATTATAACCGGAGATACAATCATAGAGCAAGACTAAAAAGTTACAAAAGACAAAAGTCAGATAAGAGCCCCGACACTTTGTACAAGGGTGGGGAAGACAGGTTTGAGAGAACAGATCACCTTTTGTACAGGTGTGTAGAACTGTGCCGGTAGAGAGGCCCTGAAGGTGTGGGAGGGGAAGGGGAATTGAACGCATTCCTGGAATTGTCTTCACAGCGAATATCTAAATTAAGATAAAATAATATATATATATATATATATATATATATATATATATATATATATATATATATATATATATAGCAAATATCTAAATTAACATATTAACATGATATATATAATGGTTAGAGAGTTTGCTAATGGTCCGGGAAACCGAGGCTCAATCTCAGGTTGAGTCATACAAAAGACTCAAAAAATGGTGCTTGATTCCTCTTTGCTTAACTCTCAGCATTATAAGGTACGGATCAAGGATAAGTGGAGCAATCCAGAGAAAGAGGTAGCACCCTCCCCTACACCACGGTGTTGTAGCTATTGGAAAGGGACTCTTCTAGCCACCATCGACTTCGGTGGTCCAACTATCATATATAATAATAATAATAATAATGCACAATAACTAAAGGATTATTAAAAGGCCTGGAGGACTTGGAAGTTGGCGGACGAGTAGAGACTATCCAAACGAATGCATTCCTAAGAACGGCCAGAATCCTGAGATGAGTCCTGGAGATTTGAGGAGACTTGCTGTCACTCAAACTCCAGTGAAAAACCATCAGCTAACACTGATGTGAAAAACTCTAAAGGAGTGAATAATAATAATAATTATATATATATATATATATATATATATATATATATATATATATATATATATTTCATTTTCGACTAATTAACGGTAGTCACAGAATCCAATCCATGGTTCACTGAAACTCAATATTTGTAGAACAATGCTTCCGCTCAAAAAATCATGATTTAAGTGAGTTGCAAAATTCCCCATCAGAGAAAGAATTGAAAAAGTTACAAACCTAAAATCAATAATTGAAAAACAAGAAGACAAATGGATAAAAAAAAAAGTCTGCAAATATAGATACCATTTTTATTTAATAGAAAAATTAATCCCTCTTGCCTTGAAATAAAATTTGACTGTCACAAGAATCTATATAAACAAATAAACAAGCCGGTTAGCCACTGCTAATTTGAAAGCACCTCTCTCAAATTCAATGAAAAATGCATTGGCCAGCTAGCTTTGCCACAAATATATATATATGTATATATAAGATCAACTGAATATATTCTATACCTGAAAATGGTTTTCATTTAACAAATGGTTATGCGTCGTGATATGGGCATTTTTTTTTTGTCTCTTCTCTTCTGGCGTGTCGACTCCTTTGGAAACATTTTAAAAAGTTGCGTGACATATTCGAGCGAACAGACCAACAAAATTTATTGACAAGTACTTTCAGATATATTTTGATCACTACCACTGCTACAACTGACGTATCAGCAATTTGACGAAGAAGAAGAAGAAGAAGAAGAAGAAGAAGAAGAAGAAGAAGAAGAAGAAGAAGAAGAAGAAGAAGAAATTGAGCTTTAATTGTGTTATATAGCCATGACCAACTATGCAAACATATATGCATATGCAGGTGCATGCAGAATCATAACGACTACACAATAAAGACGAGCGACACTGTTCTTTAGAAAAATATAACTCTCACTTTATTTGAAAGTGTTCGAAAGGGTTACTAACGGTTTTACCGTGAGAGGGAGTTGGAGACAGAACAGAACTGCAACATATTGACCCCCACTCTATTGGCCATAACAGCGTTTATTTCCTGTTCTAATAGACTGCTCAACCGGGGGCCTAGGGGCCCACTCTGCTGGGTGCTGGTTTTCTCTACCGCATCTTATCTCCAACTGGTCTGATCTTCAACTGACTGACTTCCTGTCTTCACCCGGGTTATATAATAATTTGACGTCCACTCTTCTTCCTGCAAGCGTCACAATTTCGCACTCATTTAACCCGTCCACGGTCAAGGTTATAATATCCTGATATTCCTCGATCGTACCGGACATTGGCCTAGGGGTTAGAGTGTTCGCCAATGGCCCGGGAGACCTAGGTTCAATCCCAGGTCGCGTCATACCAAAGACTCAAAAAATGGTACTTGATGCCTCCTTGCTTAACACTCAGCATTATAAGGTACGGATCAAGGGTAAAGTAGAGCAATCCAGGGAAGGAGTAGCGCCCTCCCACACACCTTGGTGTAGTAGCTATCGAAAAGGGAGCCTTCGGGTTACCCTCGACTATGGTCGCCAACTTTACTTACTTATTCCTCGATCGGATTGACCTGTTATTTACACAGGTGCATTTCCTATTTTGACGGCTTGCCCGGGTCGGAGGTCAGTATACAAGAATTGTTATCAATAACATTTGAGGGATACACACATGCTATATATATATATAGTCATCCACAGACAGATCTGTTTCGTTCTATCAGAACTCATCAGTGTGGCTAGACAGTATCTCCCCGTAGCTGGGATCGAAACCCGGTTGACTCAAACGCCAAGCCAAAGCTCCTAACCATTTAGCTACGAGGAGACATCAACTACGAAGTACATTTTAAACGGTTATGAATCACAATTACTATTGTTTACATACATCTGTTCAACGGCCGCCGAGATCTCAATTCAAATACGAAGAGACTTGCAAAGGCGCTAAATGCAACACGATTACTTCTTCGCTAGAGAACTCGACCCAACGGGGTTAGGGGAGTACGTGAGTGTATTTACCCAACACGTTCCGGATGTGATAAAAGGCCAATTTTCAAGCGCTGTTTACGAGTTCGAACTGGATTATAATGCCACGGGAGTAATCAAAAATATTTCTTGTCCGAAAAGTGTAGGCGCAATTGAACAGAGAACGGGAACCTTGGCGGAAGAAATTACGCTCGAGGTGCGAGAATGATCAGAAATAGTTTGGTAGACCTTAAACCGTGGATTCCGAAACCGTGCCCCAAAAGGCTATGCTCTCAGAGGCAACTTTGGTGAGTAACATACAGAAAGTATCAAGAGAGCTCTCAGCAGCTCACAGTCCAGCGTGGTTCGTCACCTTCACGAACTAGGCGGCCAAATTGTGCTGCATGTTCCCAAAGAATGGCAAAAGTACTTTTACATTTGATATTGCGTTTCTTAAAATTTACATACAATTTTTGGAACAAAATTAGTATGTGATGATAAAAATGTATTTGCACATTTGGTTCGAGTGCTGCAGCCCTTTGACTGCGGCTCTTTGACTGCTTCTCTGCAGAGGGGTCAGACCCCCCCCCCAACGAATGTCCTGGATATGACACGAAACAATCTGAAGGTGAGGCTTCAGTAATGCTGAAGCTTTGAGGAATGTGGAGTACAGTTTCATTGCCATCGCTCCCAGGTCCACTCTTGCCCGGAGTGGTAGGACCTGATAGGGTCCTATCTATGGATTAAATATAACTTAACTGTGTACTTATGCTAAACCGAATTGCTTGAAATAGAAATGTTTTGGCATTCAAACGGCGTACTTATACTAAATTGAATTACTTGAAATAGAACTATTTGACATTTAAACTGCACACTAATGCTAAACTGAATTACTTGAAATAAAACTGCTCTGACATTTAAACTGCGTACTTAAGCTAAACTGAATTGCTTAAAATAGAACTGTTTTATGTATAAAAATGGATTTGGTATCAAATAACCTACAATGATTGATATGCCATAAAACCAAACCAAACCAAACCAAACTAATCCTGCGTAGCAAGTTTGGTCACTATCATCAAGTCACACTGCTAGCATGTATTTCCCCATCTCTCTCACGCCATTCGTCCCTATCATCCATCGCTTTCGGCTGGTCTTCAAGACAATATCCTTTGAGCGTACAGAGCTGTTATAGGTAAGTCCTAATTGGTTGTCTTCCACTTGCACGTCCGATTGAAGAGTTCCATATGAGAACGTCGCTCATGAGTTCGTCCTTATTTTTCCAGCAGTGCCTGCATGTCTTGTTCATCTTATTTAGATGGATAGAGATGGGAGGTTGGCAGCCGTACAGCTGCTGTTTCGTGGGATGTTCTTTACAGGATTTGTTTAATATAGCTCGTGCTTTATTAAGCAAGTTTAGCTGACCGAGATATATATATATATATATATATATATATATATATATATATATATATATACCCGTGATATATATACATGAGTATATATATATAATCTCTCTCTCTCTCTCTTTCACTCTCCCTCTCTTTCACTCTCTCTCTCTCTCTCTCTATCTATCTATCTATCTATCTCGGGAGATTATCATCTCTAAAGCAGGTGAGGGAATTAGAGACTAACCTTAGAACTATAAAGAATATGTAGAACTTGGACCTGT
Source organism: Sepioteuthis lessoniana (assembly GCA_963585895.1). Classification (NCBI taxonomy): domain Eukaryota; kingdom Metazoa; phylum Mollusca; class Cephalopoda; order Myopsida; family Loliginidae; genus Sepioteuthis; species Sepioteuthis lessoniana. The sequence goes on from OY757907.1 coordinate 93,421,568, forward strand.
TTTATCTGTCAATAACGTTGAAATTTAAAAAGAGCCCAACTGAAATCATCGTATATCGATTGGTTTCCAAATACCGGTGGCATTGTATGGTCTGCACGGAAAGCTTGTGTACCCTCGAGTCGTCATATACAGGCTGATTTTAACTAGTGTTGCCTACGATAAACTTGCATTGAGACTGACATGAATATTGTATAGGAAAAGATAAAGCATCAAAAGGTGTTTTTTTTTTTTGTGTTTTTTCTTTTGCGTTTTGGTTTTGCAAGAAGACGCTGAGGGCGACAGACAATGAAATGTCGGCAATGGTTAAAAAATCAAGGAAACAAAGAACTGACTTTTAATTTGAAACTTTGATCTTTCGTTTTGGCTATTATTTCTTTTGATCCCTTTCCCTGTTTTTATTTACATATTTATTACAAGTTCATCCGTTTTCCTCTTTGTTACTTTCTTTCATTCTTATCTTTCATTTGTATTCATTTAATTTTATTATTGTCTTTGTCATTTTATTTTTTTTTATAAATCAGAGCTTTCATATATCTACCCAATCTTCCATACTATCATGTTCTTTTTCTTCCTCTTTTTTGTTCACTTACAGGCAATCAACATACCGTAATTATTCGTCTATAAAACGCATTGTCTATCTCTGTTCATTCTATCTATCTATCTATCTATCTATCTATCTATCTAATTAAAGTCTGTTCATATCCAATTTATATCATTTCTCTCTCAATATATCTATAAACCTATTTGAAGACTAGGAGGTGCCCGTGGTGTAATGGTTATCGTCGTTGGAAATGGACACGGCGACACGAGTTCAAATCCTGGACGAGACTGATTGCATTTCACAGAGCACTAATACCCTTGGGAAAGGTATGAATCCAATTATTTTCCCTCCAGCAGTGGGTAAATAGGAGGGCAGACTGGGTTCTTCAGCCTTGGTGAGGCAACTGTGAAAGGCATAGCGCCCTCCCTTACACCTCGGGGTTGTAGCTATTGAAAAGAGGAGCCTTGACTACGATCGGCCAACGAATTATTTCAAACCAGACATGCCTACTCTGCTTGAGTGATTGAAGCAACGTAATTCTTCAATAACCTTCCATAATTATTCATACATAACGTGCACTCTTGAGTGATTGAAGCAACTTAATTCTTCAATAACCTTCCATAATTATTCATACATAACGTGCACTCTTGAGTGATTGAAGCAAAGAAATTCTTCAATAACCTTCCATAATTATTCATACATAACGCGCACTCTTGAGTGATTGAAGCAACGTAATTATTCAATAACCTTCCATAATTATTCGTACACAACGCGCTCTCTTCCCTCCACATTTTAAACCTAAAAATTAGCCATGCGTATTATACATCATCACTGGGCCATTGTCCTAATGAGTTGAGTGTTCGCCAATGGTCCGGGAAACCGAAGTTCAATCTCACGTCGAGTCATACCAAAACTCAAAAAATGGTACTTGATGTCGCCTTGCTTAATATTCAGCTTTATAAGGTAAGGATCAAGAGAAAAGCGGAGCCATCCAGGGAAAGGAGTAACGCCCTCCCCTACACCTTGGTGTAGTAGCTATTGAAAAGGAAGCCTTTGGGTCACTCTCGACTAAGGTCGCCAACTTTTTTTACTTATTATACATAAAAACTAAAAATATTTGATTTTTATCCAGCTACAGGCATCACCGAAGTCAGAGTAGTATAACCAAATGTAAATTATATGTATAGTATAAACTTACAACTGTGTAACAATCACTTCTACTTCATGATGCTGCTGACAAATAGTCACTGGAATATGCATTTTTTATAAGTTAATTTCTCCAAGTGTAAGATTATTGTAACCAGAAGCTTGTTGCATTTTTGTGTGCACATGAGTGCACATGTCTTTGTGTCTACTCTAAATACTGCGAGAATGGTTTACGTGGTGCATCCAATAAGTTTTCAGACTTTTTTTTTTAACAGACATTTAAAATTGTCATAGACTCTTGAATATTCAGTATGTTATTGCTATACATCTTATGAGATGACTGACCAATTTTTATGATTTCAGGTTCAAATAAACAGCTACAGCAGCAATTGGAATACACCCTACTAAAGCCTAATTGTCACCGCTGGTGATTTTCAAAAATGCAATCTGGACATGAGGACACTTTAGAAGAACGGTATGCAATAAAATTGTGTTTTAAACTTGGAAAAAATGCTGCCACAGAAACGTATGGAACGCTTCAGACTGCTTTTCGACTATCTTGCATGAATTAGTTTTTGAGTGGCATAAGAGATTCAAGGAAGGCAGGGAGTCTGTAAGGGATGATGAGAGGTGTGGGAGGAGTAAGGAAGTCAATACACCAGAGTTGATTGGTCAAATGGTTAAGGTTATGGTTAGGGTTACTATGTTGAGGTTTTAAGGGAGTTCAGGAAGATATTCGGTCAGAAGAGGCCAGCACTCTTCAAATCGGGTCAGTGGCATTTCCACCAGCACAATGCACCAGTCCCCAACTCCATCCTTGTCACAGACTATTTGACCAAGATGGGCATCAAGACAGTTCCTCAGCCTCCCTATAGTCCAGACCTTGCTCCCTGTGACTTTTGGTTATTCCCTAAGCTCAGAGTCTGTCATTATGAGACAATTGAGGAGATGAAGGAGGCTGTGACGAAGGTCATTGACACGCTCACACAAGAGGACTTCTATGGGGGCCTTCCAGAAGTGCATTGCAGCCGGAAGAGATTACTTCGAAGGGGCTAGAGTTTCATGTGTGTACTATCAATAAAAGTGCCCATACGAAAAAGTCTGGAAACTTATTTAATGATCCACGTATGGCTTTGAGTTACTACTAATAATTCTTAATAAATGATTATTGCTTTAATGTTATTATTATTGTTTTAACATTCTTATTATTACTTTAGTTTGGTTTGGTTTAGTTTGGTTTTTTGACATATCAACCATTACAGGTTATTTAATGCCAAACTCTGTTTATTCCTATATATTAGATATATATGATTTATTGACATAAGTTAAATAGTTTCAAGTATCACTAACAATTCAATTAAATATTAGCCATTTGTGAGCAGTCCTATTTCTAATAATTCAATTTAGTAGAAGTCATTTGTTTGCACTCAATTTAAATGTCGAAAAAGTCTGGAAAATTATTTAATGATCCTCGTATTTCAAAACTCAAGTAAACTACGTACATTTTTATTTTTAATCTATTCGATCAATATAAATAATTTTACACAACTATATGGTTTCAAGTATTCCTTTCTAATACAAATAAATTTTACACTATTACATGGTTCAGTTATTCCTATCTAATACAACTAGGCGAGACATCATCGTGGAGTAATGCTTTAAGCAGTAGCCTATGAACTCATCGTAAGCGAGTTCGAACTCCAGGCACTCTATTATGTCCACTTTCAGACAAATACCCTCGAGAATGGTATGCATCTTATATCCTCCTAGCTATGGGTTAAATAATACCGCTACTGTTCTTCTAAAAGGATAGCTTTCGCGTTAAATAACCTAAGAAGGTTGATATGCCACCATTAAACAACCAAACTTATGTAAATAATTTTTGCACAATTAAATAGTTTCAAGTATTCCATCTAATACAAATAACTTTTACTCAATTATATAGTTTCAAGTTTTCCTATGTCCTATTGATTCCCAGGCAGACCTATTTAGATGGGATCCTAATGAGTACTAACACTTCGGGTCAGAGGAGAACTGGGAGCAATGGCAGTGAAGGAAGGAATCTACTCTCTTAAGAATTGCAGAACAGGAGCCTCACTTTTAGATGCAGTTTAGTGTCAAACGCAAGACCCTATCCTCTTTTTGTAGGGGTTATTACCTCTCTGCAGGAGACTCAGCGTATTCTAAGTTCCGGCGATAAAAAGCATAGTGCATTATCATCGGATATTTTTTTGTAAAAGAAGGAATGAAAGAAAAAAAAAAAAAGAAAAAAGAGGTGGAAAATATAAAAAGAAAAGAAGGAAATGACTTTGGCATTAAATCACCTACGGTTGTTGATATGCCATTAAATTAAAAGATAAAGCCCAAATTAAATTGGGATTATTGATTAATAAAAAGGAAGAAAAGAGTAATATATATATATATATATATATATATATATATATATATATATAATGCAATGAGAAGAAAATACAAACCTGGTAAAATTATCATTATGAACTTATTTTGGCGAAGAATATCATTATATCATTATACTTTTCGTCTCATCAGATGACTTCACACGTTTAATACGAGGTTGAAAGCAGCAAATATGGACTACAGTCTATATATGTGTATAAAAAAAAAATCATCCACAAATAGACTGTTTCGTTGTATCACAACTCTCTCTCTCTCTCTCTCACTCTCTCTCTCTCTCTCTGTGTGTGTATATATACATATATATATATATATATATATATATATATATATATATATATATATATATAGAGAGAGAGAGAGAGAGAGAGAGAGAGAGCTAATAAAGAAAATGACAAAAGAAAGATAGAAAATGAAAATCAAAAATAGACTGTTTCGTTGTATCACAACTCTCTCTCTCTTTTTTTCTCTCTCTCTCTCTCTTTCTCTCTCTCTCCCTCCCTATATATATATATTCAGAGAGAGAGAGAGAGAGAGAGAGAGAGAGAGAGAGAGAGAGAGAGAGAGAGAGCTAATAAAGAAAATGACAAAAAATATAGAAAAAGAAAATTAAAGAATTAACTGTTTCGTTGTATCACAACTCTCTCTCTCTCTCTCTCTCTCTTTCTCTCTCTCTCTCTCTCTCAATATATATGTATATATATGTATACACAGAGAGAGAGAGAGAGAGAGAGAGAGAGAGAGAGAGAGAGAGAGAGGGGGGCTAATAAAGAAAATGACAAAAAGAAAAAGAAAATCAATAATTGACTATTTCGTTGTATCACAACTCTCTCTTTCTCTCTCTCTCTCTCTCTCTCTCTCTCTCTCTCTCTCTTGATATATATATATATATATATATATATATATATATATATATATATACAGAGTGAGAGAGAGAGAGCTAATAAAGAAAATGAAAAAAGAAAGAGAAAGAAAATCGAAAGAATGAACTCGAGATAAATATTTGAAGAAAAGTATGAAAGAAAAGAAGAAAGATAGATAACACCAGTGATATATGTACGAAAGTTTAATTGTTATTGATCTTTGTGGAAATGATTTATGAACATTTGATGTCCATTTTGTTAAAATGCCCGTTTCGTTCATAGTTAAGAACTGAACTTGTCAAAGACTAACTGATTCGCTGACAAATAAACGAGGATCAAAAAGAAATATGGTCACACTTAAGTGTTTCCTGGAGTTGTTTGTTGTTCAGTCGTTTCTAAGACTTCCTCATCGGCGCTAAGATTTGAACAAGGCATAGCCATTCCGAAAAGTGTCCAGTCTGGCCTCACCTACATCGTTTGTGAGAAAAAGAAGGGGTGAGAAAGTTAAAACAAAATAATGAGAGGTGGAGTAGTAAAAGAAGGTGAGAAGGAAAAAAAGAATCATACAAGGAAAAGAAGGTTAAAAAAAGAGAAACGGAAGAAAGGAAGGAAGAGGGGATGAAAAAAAAAAGGAGAAGAGAAAGGAGGCGGAAATGAAAAAAGAAGAAGAAGGAGAAGACAAAGAAGGAGAGAAAGAAAAAAAGAAAAATGAAGAGAAAGAATGAGGAGGGGAAAAAGAGAAAAACAAGAACACAAATGGGTAGTGGAAAAGAAGAAAATGGAAGAAAGAAAGGAGGAGGAGATGTAAAAGAGAAAAAGGAAGAAGAGAAAGAAGAGGAATGAAAAAGGAGAAGAGAAAGAAGGAGGTGAAGAAAAAGAGAAAAATGAAGGAGGAGGGAATGTAAAGAGATAAAAAAAGAAAAAGAGAAATAAGGCGGGGGATGAAAAAAGAGAAAAGGAAGAAGAGAAAGAAGGAGGGGATGAAAAAGAGAAAAAGAAGAAGAGAAAGAATGAGGGGAGAAAAAAGAGAAAATGGGACAATAGAAAAGAGAAGAAAAAAGAAAAAAATGGACAAGTAAAAGGAAAAGGATATGAAAAAAGAGTTGAGGAAGAAGAGTGAAAAAGTGAGACAAGAAAACGAGGGAGAGAGAGAGAGAAAGAGAGAGAGAGTGAGAGAGAGGGGGTGAAAGTAAAAAGAGAAAAAGAAGCAGGAAGGAAAGCGAAAAAAAGAAAAGAGAGAAGAGAAAAGAGATGAGGAACAAAAAATAAAAGGAAGAAGAGAGAGGAGGAAAAGAAGAAAAAGAGAAAAGAAAGAAGTGAAAGCAGGTAAAAAAAAAATAAGCAGGAAAGGAAATAAAAGAACGAAAAACAGTACGAGAAAGAAGAAGGAAAATGGTGGAATTTTAAGAATAAGAAGAAAAGAAAAAGAAAATACGAGGAATTGTGGGTATAGAATAAAATACTTAGGAAGGAGAATAAGATAAAAGAAACGGAAAAGAAAATTTGGTTTGGTTTTACGGCATATCAACCATTGTAGGTTATTCAATGCCAAATCCATTTTTATACATATTAACAGTTCTATTTCAAACAACTCACTTTAGCATAAGTACGCAGTTTAGATGTCAAACACATTTCTATTTCAAACTATTCAGTTTAATCAACAAAGTTAAATGGTTCCAAATATTGCTATGTATCACGAACAATTCAATTAAACATAACTCATTTATTCACACACAGTTAAATGTAAAAACAGTTCAGTTTAGCATAAGTACACAGTTTAAATGTCAAAAACAGTTCTATTTCAAGCAGTTCAGTTTAACATAAGTTTAGTTCTATTCGACCCATAGATAGAACCCTATCTGATGCTACTACTCCAGGCCAGAGTAGACCTGGAAGTAATGCCAATAAAGTGGTGCTCCGCATTCCCCAAAGCTCCAGCATTACTGGAACCTCTATATCAGATTGTTTAGTGTTTATCCGGGACATTCGTTGTTGTGATGGGGGACCCCTTGCTCTCTTGCAGAGAAGCAGTCGGTGTATTCTACAGCCCCACTCGACTGGGCAAAAAAAAAAAAGATAGAAAGGAAGGAAGAATTAAGAAGAATGTGAATAATGAATGAAAAAGAGATGAAGTTCAGAAGAAGTGGAGGAAGCAAAGAAGACATAAAACAATTAGAAAATGACGAAAAGAGGGTGATTATAATAATAATAATGAGAAGAAGAAGAAGAAGAAGAAGAAGAAGAAGAAGAAGAAGAAACATTCACATCAGGTATGTATGTGCCTAACGCCTCCGCATCTAGTAGGATGCAATAAAAAGTCCATTTTGAAGTGGAGTTTAACAGGTTTGAATTCAGTGTTTTCCTTTTCCTAGACTGGTTGCTATACCAAGGTTAGCCCTGTTAGCTGAGGCTGTTGAATTCACCGACTGCATCTCTGCAGAGAGGTAACACCCCCACACAAATGAGCGTCCTGATATGACATTAAACTATCTGATGGTGAGGCTCAAAACCTAGCGGAATGAGGAGTATCCCTTCATTGCCATTACTTCCAGGACCAGAAGTGCTAGTAGCTGATAGGGTCTCTCATCTATGAGTCAGATAGAACTGTTTGACCATTTAATTCTGTGCAAACAAATGACTGATGTTAAATTGAATTGTTAGTGTTACATAGCATTACTTGAAGACATTTAACTGGGTGCAAACAAATTACTGTGTTGAATTGCCAGTGTTACGTGGCAATTCTTGGAACCATTTGACTGTATGATAACGAATGAGTAATGTTGAATAGAATTTTTAGTGCTGAATAGCAGTACTTGAAACCTTTTACGTGTGTGCCTAAATTGAATAAATGTTATTACATAGTAATATTTGGAACCATTTAACTGTGTGCAAATAAAACTATTAGAGTGGAATACTTGAAACCGCTTACCTGTTTGCAAAAAAGAATCATTTAAATTATATAGCAATACTTGACACCACTGTGTGCAAACAAATGATCAATATCAAATTGAATTATTCGTGTTAAATAAAAATTCTTGAAACTATTTAACTTTGTGCGAACTATTGAGCTCTGGCTTGTTTAAAAATGTTATCAACAAACAATACGTTTACAAATCATATATATATATATATATATATATATATATATATATATATGTGTGTGTGTGTGTGTGTGTGTGTGTGTGTAAACATGATTTGGTCGTAAATAACCTACAAGGGTTGATATGCCATAAAATCCAACCAACTAATCGAACATACCAAGGTTATAGGCTCAGTCTGACCTACTATTTACCCCTGCTTAGGAGACAAAAAACGGATTCATTCCTTTCCCAAGTGTTTAACCCAGGCTGAAATACAGACTACCACGTATGGGATTTGAACTCGCCTCCTTGAGTTAGTTTCCAAAATTGATAATTATTACACCTCACTTTTATTTTCGCTCTCGATGTAACTTATGCGTGTGTGTATGTGTGTATGGTTACCTAAGCTCTCCACACGAGCAGGATGCAACACAAATTCAATTTTAAGCAGTGTTTAACAGATTTAAATCCAGAGTTTTCACTCTCCTCGATCGGTTGCCGTAGCAATATATATATATATATATATATATATATATATATATATATATATATATATATATAGAGAGAGAGAGAGAGAGAGAGACAGACAGACAGACAGACAGAGAGAGAGAGAGAGAGATAGAGATAGAGATAGTGGGGTGCCTGTGGCGTAATGGTTACGATTGTGGGTAGTGGACACGGTGACCAGAGCTGTTTGTAGCGCTAATAATCTTTGGGAAAGGTATGAATTCAACGATTCTCCCTCTAGCTATAGGTTAATCGTTAATATATATATATATATATATATATATATATATATATATATATATATATATATATATATATAAAAGCATTATTCCCTCTTCCGGATAATATTATATATATATATATATATACATATATATATGTATATATATATATAGAGAGAGAGAGAGAGAGAGGGGGGACAACATTTAGATGAATTTAAATAAAAAAGATAGAAACTTCCAGAATTTATCTATTATTCAATGTTTAAATACACACGAAAACAACTTTTCTCTTGATTCATTTACAATTACTTTAAGAAATGTCCGAATTCCATATTTGCAATCGTTGTCCGATGAGAACGAATTGTCTTAGATTTTAAATGGCGATGGAATGTATAATTTCTGATCGTTAGTATCATTTCGCATTTTTACTTTAATATTTTAAAACGCTTTTTATCTATTTATTTATTCATTAAAATAGTTGCATCGACATGGATTCCACATTATAAGGTGGCAATGAATCTTGTTCACCATGATCACATTCTCCACCAATGCAACAGTTCCCAAAGAGGATTGACAATTTTCAACGGAAACCCTAACGCAAAATGTCAACAGTTTGGTATAATTTATTCTCTAATTTCTTCTATAGCCTCGTTGACATGAACCCATTGTTATTTTTTTCCGAGGCCCTCCTAAAAATTTTCCGTAAGAACAAGGATGACTGTAGTGAAGATTTTAAAATCTTTCCCCCCACTTTTTTTTTTTTTTTTTTGAGGTTTAACGTAGTGGAAGGTGACAGATCCCCAGTGCCAAGGCCAGTTATTTTTTGTTTCCTATTTGAAGATGTAGAATCGGATCCCCTGAACATTAACACCTGCGGAGTTAGTCGCACGATTAATATGAACATTGTCGGGAATTCATTAAGATATCCCATTTCTCATCCACCATTTTCCTTGGCCGAGGATATTTCGCTCGGGTAAATATTTTCTTGCTTTTTTTTTTTGTTTTTTTTTTTCTATCATGATATAGAAGAAGTGAGTGTTAAAACATGAAGTGAGTTATGAATCTGTGCAATCATTAGGCTAGATAAAACATTCCTGTTTCATTTTTTAATTCAACCCCTATTTATTCTTTGCTTATTACGAATGGACCAAACATTACGTTGACATTGGTTGACGGTTGGTTAGATGACATTTCAGATTTGTCTTGTGTTCTACTGACAGCACACACACACACACGCACACACTAACTCTCTCTCTCTCTCTCTCTCTCTCTCTCTCTCTCTCTCTCTCTCTTGCTTTCCTCCTGTGATGTAGAGGCGGAAGGTGGGGAAAAGCTGAGTCATTTGAGAAGACAATTACCTTTGGGTAGCTTTTTATTTTAATGATGAATAAACCACCTTCTTTATTTCTTTTTCTGCATCGTATATTCTTTCTTTCTTTCTTTCTTTCTTTCTTTCTTTCTTTCTTTCTTTCTTTTCGTATTCTTCTTGTTTTGAACTTTTCTTCTATTTCTTTTTATCATTATTTTTTGTTTTACCACTATCTTCTTTCTTTCTTAATTTTCAACCTTACTTTTTTGTTCACCACAAGTCTTTCTTTCTTTCTTTCTTTCTTTCTTTCTTTCTTTCCAATATTTTTACCCCAATCTTCTTTCTTTCTTTCTTTCTTTCTTTTTTTCTTTCTTTCTTTCTTTCTTTCTTTCTTTCTTTCTAAACATTTAAAAATTCCAATCTTCTTTCTTTCTACTTCCAATTTCTTTCTTTCTTTCTTTCTTTCTTTCTTTCTTTCTTTCTTTCTTTCTTTCTTTCTTTCTACTTTCAATATTTTTGTCTTCAATCTTCTTTCTTTCTTTCTAAACATTTTAAAATTCCAATCTTCTTTCTTTCTACTTCCAATATTTTTTGTCTCCAGACTTCTTTCTTTCTTTCTTTCTTTCTTTCTTTCTTTCTTTCTACTTCCAATATTTTTTGTCTCCAAACTTCTTTTCTTTCTTTCTTTCTTTCTTTCTTTCTTTCTTTCTTTCACAACCTACCTTTTCTTTCTCCATAATTTTCCTTCCTTCTTTCCCTTCTTATCTTTCAATTATAATCTTAATAGGATCCTCCCCGTCGTTAGTCAAATGAACCGCTTCATTCCGGGATCACTCCTTTCACATTTAAGAAGGTTTACGGTAAGAAGCTTCAGGGTTGCTAGACTTTGACCATCGGCTCACTGAACAGCGCAGAGCATCTCCGCTTAAACGAACCAACATCTCTAAGCTTGAATGGGAATCTAATGAGCAATCGTGTTTCTATTTGACAAGGGAAGACAACCGAAAGACGTGCCATTGGCTGCATCTGTAAGAGATAGTTGTCATTAAGGAAATCTGCATAAGGATTCAAATATAAACCGTTCCGATGTGAAGACATACAACCTAAGTAAAGAAAGAAAGGAGTGTGGCTAGATGATTTAAAGTTTCTGTACCCAGGTTGAACGACAGTGATTTTGAAGAAGAAGAAGAAGAAGAAGAAGAAGAAGAAGAAGAAGAAGAAGAAGGAGGAGAAAAGGGAGAGAAAAACGAAGCAAAGTCAAAAGGAAACGTCAGAAAAAAAGAAGGAGAAAAAACGCACTAGACTCATCAGAATAGATATGGTAAAGGAAAAATATTTCAAAGAAAGAAAGAAAGAAAGAAAGAAAGAAAGAAAGAAGTAAGTAGAGTTTAACTCAAAGAAAGGAAAAGAAAGAAAGAAATGAAGTGAGAAAAAATTGAAAGACAGGAAGAGAGAAAAAAAAATTAGGAAGCGAAGTCTAAATCAAAAAGAAAGAAAGAAAGAAAGAAGAGGAAAAAAAAGTCACAATTTAACATTAAGAAAGAAAGAAAAAAAGACAGAAAGAAAGAAAGAAAGATGGTAAGTAGAGAAAGAAACAAATAAGCAAAGTTTGAATTAAAGAAAGAAAGAAAGAAAGAAAGAAAGAAAGTAAAAGGAAAATCAAGAAAAAAACTAGCAAAATTTAATCTAAAGAAAGAAAGATTGATAGAAAGTGAGAAAAACGAGATAAAGTTGGTAAATAAAGAAACAAAAAACAAAATTTAAATAGAAAGAAAGAAAGAAAGAAAGAAAGAAAGAAAGGAACAAAGCTGCAAAGTTTAGATTAAAGAAAGAGAAAAAAGGGAAGAAAGAGGATGAATAAAGAAAAACAAACAAGCCAAGTTTAAGGGAAAGAAAGAAAGAAAGAAAGAGAGAAAGAAAGATCGTAAAAACGAAAAGAAACAAACCAGCAAAGTTTAAATTCAAAAAAGAAAAGAAAAGGAAGAAAGAGAAAAAGAAATAAAGTTCAAGTTGAAGAAAGTAAAAGAAAGAAATACGTGTTGAAAAAAAAAAAAAAGAGAAGAGAAAAGGATATGAAAACGGAGCACAAGTTAAATCTAATATATTTTCAAACCATCATGCCTGGTCACGTGATCAATAGCCTGCCTCATTTCAATTGAGAATTGTGTTAGCATTTGTCAATAGGTTTTATTTAGGACTGTGTATGTGTATGTGTATGAGGATGGTCGGGATTTGTTAACGGCAGCTGGAATCAGGGTGTCGAGCACAGAGGTAACGAGCGATATTTTGATTTTGTCATTTGCCCAGACAGATGAGGATGAACATGGGAGGAAGGGCCGATGCTGCCCACACCCTGTTACCCGTGACGCTACGAGCCTATTACCTGCACCTTTTCTGACTTATATCATTTCTGAAGACCAGCAACACACATCAAGGCGCGTATTTATGACTATAGTCGGACTAAATAGAGCAGAATATTGGCGGTCTGCTTGAGTTGTGACGATTTATTTGGCTGTTGGAGAAGCAGTGACTGTAGGTAAAGAGCTGCTGTTAATTTGAAATGACCATTAGCTCAAGGGAGTGACCAGCAGCTTCTTCCAACACAGCCGAATCAAATCAGAATTTATCTCTATTATAACTGTAATTTCTTTTTCCTCTTCTCGATACACCAACTAAAAGAACCCTCTCCTCTTCACACTATAACAACTGCTACTACTACTACTACTACAACAATTTTAAACTACTACTTCAACCAGCAATCTTTTAGCTAGCCCAGTCGGCTGTGGCTGTAGAATACACAGACTGCATCTCTGCACTGGGGTAAGATTCCCCCAACGACTGTTGTGGATATGGCTTTAAATCATCTGATAGCGAGGTTCTAGCCCTGGGGATTTGGGGAATATGGAGTACCCCTTCATTTTCATTACTCCCGGTTCCACTCTGACCCGGAGTGGTAGCAGCTGAGAGGGTTCTATCTATGGGACAAATAGAACTATTTGACGTTCAAACTGTGTGCAAAAAATTACTTACGTTAATCCGAATTCTTAGAAATAGACTTGTTTCACCATTTATTTACCCAACCCCTCCGTTCGGGCAGTATGTGACACAAGGTCAATATTTAAGCGGGGTTTAACAGGTTTGAATTCAGAGTTTTCCTTCTCCTAGACTAGTTGCCTCACCAAGGCTGAATAACCTAGTCTGTCCTACTATTTACCCATAGCTGGAGGGAGAATAACTGGATTCATACCTTTCCCAAGGGTATTAGTGCTATGTGAAATGCAATCAGTCTCGTCCAAGATTTGAACTCGTGTCGCCGTGTCCATTTCTTACGACGATAACCATTACACCACGGGCACCTCTAATCTGTATATAAACAAATGACTGATATTTACTCGAATTGTTCGGGATACATAGCAGTGCTTGAAACTCTTTAACGGGCTGCCAAAATTGAATTGTCAGTATTACAGAGCGAGGCTTGAAAACACTTAACTGTGTGAAAATAAAAGTATTGATATTAGATAGCAATATTTGAAACTATTTAGGTGAGTTCAAACAAATGATTAATACTAAATAGAAGTATTCGTGTCAAAATATTTGGAACAATTTAACTGTACGCAGACAATGGTAATACTTCAGTAAATTTGCTCCGACTCATTAAAGAAAAAAGATTACCAACAAACTATTGACTTATAAATCATATGTATAACCATTTAACTGTCTGCAAACAAATGAGTTCTGGATCTTTTAAAGTTGTTATCAACAAACAAAGCGTTTACAAATCATATATAATATATATAAAGAGCATGGAGGTGCCTGTGGTGTAATGGTTATCGTCGCAGGATATGGACACGGCGACACGAGTTCAAATCCTGGACCTGACTGATTGCATTTCACATAGCACTAATATGAATCCAATTATTCTCCCTCCAGCTATGGTTAAATAGTAGGCCAGACTAGGTTCTTCAGCCTTGATTAGGCAACTAGTCTAGGAGAAGGAAAACTCTGAATTCAAACCTGTTAAACTCCGCTTAAAAAATTGACCTTGTGTCATATCCTGCCCGAGTGGAGGGGTTGGGTAAATATGATAATATATATAAAGAGGATTTTGCATTAAATAACCAACAAGAGTTGATATGCCACAACGCCAACCCAACCAAATCTTTTAACGTAGATCTACTAATCTACTACGTTAGCGCAGGTTAGAATATGCTGATGGTATTATTCTCTGCAGAGTGGTAAGACCCCTCCCACAACGAAAATAGGGGTGTTCTTTGAATGACACTTAAACTATATCTGGTGACCTGGAAAGTGTGGAGTGCCCCTTATTGCCCTTAATCTCAGGTCCACTCTGACCTGGAGTGAGAGTACCTGTAAAGCTTCCATCGATGGAAGATCTGTTTAAAAATTTGTTCGTATTCAAGAGGATCGAGGGCAAACATTTTTTTAAAGTATCAAACAAAACTCAAGAATGACCCCCCCCACACACACAGATGTAAATATGAACGTATAATGAACACGATTCCCTAACCTCTTGGTACGAAAATAACCCTGGATGGTTTAACATGTCGTTAAAATCAATGAATCAATCAAACCAATTCCTTTGCCACAGGCAGGACGAAACACAAGGCCATTTTTTAAGCGGAGTACAGCTGGTTCAGATTCGGCATTTCCCTTCTATTTGACTGGTTGCCCGTTGAAAGTCTGGCAAAAGATTACAGTCTGCCCTACTATTTACCCATGGCCGAGGGGAAAAGAGATAGATTCATACTTTTTCCAATGAGATTAGTTCGAAAGTGAGACATAAACGGCTTTGTCCTGGATTTGAACTCGGCTTGCCGATTCCATTTCCCAAGTAATAACCGTTACGTCATGTGCCTCCAGTCTTTGTGCTGTTCAGGCAACAGTAGTATTAGTATCTGTTCGTTCCACAGCAATAGGGTAAAAGCTCTATCGCAGGAGATTAAGTGACAACAGGCCTCCTCTATTTTCTAAAGCTCATCTT
Source organism: Sepioteuthis lessoniana (assembly GCA_963585895.1). Classification (NCBI taxonomy): domain Eukaryota; kingdom Metazoa; phylum Mollusca; class Cephalopoda; order Myopsida; family Loliginidae; genus Sepioteuthis; species Sepioteuthis lessoniana. The sequence goes on from OY757907.1 coordinate 93,436,652, forward strand.
AATAGCATCGTGATATGTAGTCTTGGATGTTTGCAAAAAAATAATCTTTAGTATGATTAATGGATTGATTTTAATCGTATATCAACCTGTCAAGTATTATTTCATGTCTAGTGGTTAGGGAATCGCCCTCGTTGTATGTTCGTATTCCCATTTTCTTTGTCGCTGTTTCTGAAGACTTCTTACGCACACAGTTATATGATATCAAGTATTCCTATCTAACACGAATAATTTTCATAATTTCAAGTATTCCTATCAAATATTGATAATTTCAAGTAATAACTTTTATTTAATAATTGTTATTTGTTAACACACGGTTCTATGGTTTCAAGTAACTAATAATAATAATCCTTAGTAAACAATTATAGTAGCAAAATCTCTCAATACAAATAATTTGCAATTATGGTATCAAGTATTCCTATCTAATGAAAATACTTTGCTCAAAGTTGTATGATTTTAAGTATTTCGATCAAATAATTATAATTATCTGGTTTCAAGTAACTATTTATATTTAATGATAGTGATTTTTCAGCACATATTTATATGGTTTCGAGTAACTGATAATAATTAAAGTTGGCAACCTTTAGTCGCGGGCGACCAGAAGGCTCCTTTTTCAAAAGCTACTACACCGAGGTGTAGGAGAGAGCCTTACTACTTTCCCTGGATTGCTCCACTTTACCCTTGATACGTACCTTATAATACTGAGTGTTAAGCAAGGAGGTATCAAGTACCATTTAAAAAGTCTTTGGTATGTCGCGACCTGGGACTGAACCCTAGCCTCCCGGGCCATTGGCAAACACTGTAATTGGCATGAGGGTTTGAGTGTTCGCCAATGGCCCGGGAGACCGAGGTTCAATCCTAGGTCGAGATATACCAAAGACACAAAAAATGGTACTTGGTGCTGCATTGCTTAACACTCTGCATTATAAAGTAAGCATCAAGGGTAAAGTGGAGCAATCCAGGGAAAATGGTAGCACCCTCACATACATCTTGGTGTAGTATCTATTGAAAATGGAGCCTTCCGGTCACCCTCGACTACGGTCGCCAACTTTACTTTGACCGGGCCATTGGCCTAATGAGCAGTGTTCGCCAATGGTTCTGGGACCTGGGTTCAATCCCAGGTCGAGTCAACCAAAGACTAAAAAAATGGTACTTGATGTTTCCTTGCTTAACATTCAGCATTATAAGGTAAGGACCAAGAGTAAAGTGGAGCAATTCAGGGAAGGAGTAGCGCCTTCCCATATACCTTGGTGTAGTAGCTATTGAAAAGGGAGCCTTCTGGTCACCCTTGACTAAGGTCGCCAACTTAACTTAACTGATAATAATCCTTAGTAAACAATTATCACTTCAAGTAATTTTTGTTAATTCAAATAATTTAGATTGCCCAGTCAGCTGGGGCTGTAGAATACACAGACTGTACCTCTGCAGAGGGGTAAGAACCCACCCCCATGAGTGTCCTGATATGACACTAAACAATCTGATGGTGAGGTTCCAATGATGCTGGTGGTTTGGGGAATGCGGAGTACCCCTTCATTGCCATTGCTCTCAGGGCCACTCTGGCCCGGCGTGGTAGCACCTGATAGGGCTCTATCTATGGGTTAAATAGAACTAACGGCATACTTATGCTAAACTGTATTGTTTGACTAAACTGAATAGCTTGAAATAGAAATTTTTTTGACAATCAAACCATACTTACATTTAAACTGCATGTTTTTGCAAAACTGAATTATTTGAAATGGAACTCTTTTTTATCATTCAAACTGTACTTACACTAAACTGATTTGTTTAATATAGAACTGTTTTGACATTTAACTGTATGTAAACAAAATCTGTACTTATACTAAACTGAATTAGAACTGCTTGACAAAACTGAATAGCTTGAAATAAAAATGTTTTTCACAATCAAACTGTACTTACATTTAAACTACGTACTTACCCAAAACTGAATTGTTTGAAATAGAACTATTTTCATAAAAATGGATTTGGCGTTAAATAACCTACAAGTGTTGATATGCCACAAAATCCAACCAACCAACCAACCAACCAGCCAACCAACCCACCAAATAATTTAGAGTGATATGGTGTCAAGTATTCTTTTCGGATACACATAGTTTTTTAATAGAACTGTCGGACGCATACATGGGGTTTTCACAGGAACTATCACTCCAGGTCAGAGTGGGTCTGGTAGCAGAAGCAATGAAGAGGTACTCTACGCTCTCCAGATCTCCAGAACTAGAGACTCACTATCAGATATAGTTCAGCATCATACCTAGGACTCGACCAGACACACGTACAATTCGGCCAGCCGTGGTTCGGCAGGGCGGATCTGGTTGGGTATGTCTTGTCTCTGGTGGCGGTTGCTCGGTCGAGGCTGCTTGACTTGGGTGCCGGGGAAGCCCAGCATTCCCGTCACGCAGCCGACACTGACATATTCCTCGAGTGTCAGTAAGCCGTCACCTTAAGCGCTAACCCTCAGGGAGAGGCTAGGTTTATTGCTTGACGTCAGAGGTGTTCCTTTAGGGGGGAATGATGACGAGACATTTTTGGAGTCACCGAGTGTGTTAGAGCTACGGCCCTACGCCTGGTACCCACATTTAAAAAGACCTTGTGCCATAATCGCGCCTACGTAGGGCGTACGACAAACACAGTCACACCCAGGACTCGAATAATCTTTACTGTAGAACCGAAAATACTTTTGATACACGCTGAAGGGAGTATACAGACCTATATGCCGAAATTTAAAGTATTTTAATATTTTTATTTCTTTGATATAAGCCCTTATTGGAAGAAAACGCGAAATGTCTCGTTTTCACTGCATACACATTGAAAAAAAAAACAAGAAAAAAACTCACAATTAACAGTCAGGGTAAATTGAATTATCATCACCAGAAAATCCGGTAGGTACAGCGTATGACATACAGAATTAAGTCTCATCAGTTGTGTGCAGAGTGATCTTCCACCACTGGAGATTGAACCAACGACCACAGAATGAAAAAAAAAAGAAAAAAAGCTGAATCTCTACCACTGAGCAACAAGTTCTCATCACAAGAATCTGCTCCTAAATTAACTACGTATAGTAAATATGCTGCTAATTAACCTTTATGATATATATTCATGATATAATTCCCCTATTTAAAAAAATTAAAATAAAAATATTTTTAAAAATTTAAAAATCAGTCAACGTGTTTGTTTAATGAGCCTTGGCTTTTGTCACAGTACGAGATTGATTGTTCAACGCTAAATGATGGAATGTTTTCAATAAGATGCTGATCGGGTCGGTATTAAAAATAAACAAAATAAATAAAATTAAAAAAAAAAAAAAAAAAAACAACAACAAAAAAAAAACAAACAGAAAAGTAAACCTGTAACTGCTGTATGTTCTCAGGCGAATCCACGTTTAATTTGACAACATGAAAGAAGCGAGATGTTGCCCGAGACTTTCTGTCTCTGAAACATGTTCACCCCGCTGCTCTTTGATTTCACCAAAATTCATTCCAACTTCTTTTTCTTTTTTTGCAAAGCTATTTTTTTGCACAGCCATTAAAGAAAATATGTAAGGATACCCCCACCCACCGATATTCTAAAATGAACTGTGCAGTTCGAACCAGACATAGCGTTACGTTGTATCTCTCTATTCCTCAATTATCCGGAAAAAACAACACATCGTAAATGTTAAAACCTAAGGCTTTCATGGAAGCGTTCGTGGTATAATGGACACGGTGCTATGAGTTCAAATCCTGGACGTGACTGTGATCATTTCGCATTGCGCTAATACCATTGGAAAACGTATAAATCCGACTATCCTCCCTCCAGCTATTGGTAAATACGAGAGCAGATTGGGTTCTTTAACTTTGGTATGACAACCAGCCAAGGAGAAGGAAAACTAAATTCAAACCCGTTAAACTCCTTATAAAGTTGACCACGTGTTGCATCATGTAAATATATATGTGCCGAAATCTCATCGAGAACTTTCTATGGATATGAATATTTACTAAAATGGACTTAATTTAACTTCTGTGTTGTCATCCGAATGAATTTTTGTAAGACCAGTGCACATACTTCGGTTGAAACATCTCATCTACTGAAAGCGATGTCAACATACTCATGGACTGATATTGACAAGCTGACGATCGAATGGAAATCTGATCTCGCTGAAAAAAATAAAACCGGAATTCTCCCTAGCAGTAGCCATGTCACTACTATTGTATGGTTGCACTGTCCAGACTTTAAGGAAACCCTTGAAGAAAAAGCTATTTAGTGACTACAAAAGAGTGTTACGTGGTTTTATGAGTAAATATTGGAGATACTGGAAGCAGCACTTTTAATATTAGCAGCTGTATGGCTGCTTACATCTCATCTCACAAGTCATCCAAGCTGGGCAGTGCTGGAGAAGTAAGGATAACTTTATGTTGGGTATCACCCACCTTTTTCCACCCAATGAACTAGTCCATCTACCATATATAGCAGTAGCTACTAATGCCAGGGCAGACTAGAAGGTGAAGAGCAGCTTCTTATAGAAATAGTATTAGAGCGTTGGAGACTGGAGATCGCATTAGATCACCTTACTTGCTACCGTAATAACAGAAGCCAATACTATCGTTGGACTATATCTTTATTCTGTATTCACTAATCCTATGTTCTTGTCAACTAATAGTCTCTCTATTGTATATACTTTTTCCTGAGAATACATCTCTATTCCCTCTCATATCGTGGTTTGTCCTTTATCTAATATTACAAGCGTTCACTAACCAGAACGCAACACTTTATAAGTGACGTTCTCATGAACACGTTAGTGCTGTCCAATCAGTAAAAACTTGCATTATCAGCTCAAGAGGACTTGAAGAGAGCGATAGTAGATATGAACAGATGGAGAGAGAGAGAGAGAGAGAGAGAGAGAGAGAGAGAGAGAGAGAATCAAGGGACACTGTGTAATCAGCTCGAACTAATGATGATGATGATGATAATAAGTGCTGTCTATCAAATGAATGTCTGTAGCGTAGTCATCGAAGATTGCTATTTCAGATATGTTATTGGCGTAATGAATCGGGTGTTCACCAATGGTCCGTGAGACCGCGGTTCAATCCCAAGTCGAGTCATACCAAAGACTCAAAAAATGGTACTTGTTGCCACCTTGCTTAATACTCAACATTATTAGGTAAGGATCAAGGGTAAAGTAGAGCAATCCAGGGATGAAAGTAGCGCCCTACACTTCGGTGAAGTAGCAATTGAAAAGGGAGCCTTTGGGCCACTCTCGACTAGTCGCCAACTTTACCTACTTTTTTACTTATTTGTCGGTTGAAGAGTAAAGAACAGAAAGCCGAACTTGTTTTAGCATTGGAACCTTACGCGAACTCCGAGACCGTGGAACCAGAAAGAAATGGACGACGGACACCTCGTGGTAGATTCTTTGTTCTTCGAGGAACAATTTCTCGAATCTTTGGTTTCTTGTTCGGTGTTAACATCCCAGCCACCAAAAGAGAAACTAGAGAACGAAATACGTTAGAAACTTACTTCATTTAGTTTTCTTCATGCGAACTCTGAGAACGTGGAACTAGAAAGAAATGTACGACGGATACCACGTAGTAGATTCTTCATTTTTCGAAGAACAAATTCTTCTCGGATGTTTGGTTTCTCGTTCGCTGTTCGCATCCCAACTGCCAAAAGAGAAACTAGAGAACGAAATAGGAAATACCGCGATACATATACTGAGGTTCAGAGAGCACCCCCACTTTTGACACTTTTAAATTGAGATCTCCGCAAGACCGCTCAAGGAGTGCTTGAATACCACGAGTGTAGTGGAATTTATTTTATACTCAGTCAACTCACGCTTCGGTAACAATGCTACACAATGCATAAATTGTGGGTCACAGTAGCGAGAATCCGACTCACAAACTATGGCTTCATAAGTTATTTGGGGTGTAATCATTGTGTCCGTCAGGTTAACTAAACTGAATCTTTACCTTTTTGTTTAACCGTATAAAGTAGATATTTAACGGAAAATTCCCTAGTATTAAACCAATGTGAGGACTTTTACTCCATGTCTTTTCTCTCAATGACATTTTTAAATACCGGACTATGATTCTTTTAGGTGGTGGTATCGTTGTTTAATGGCATATCGACCTTTGTGAGTTATTCAATGCTACAGCCATCCTTGTAGAAGAACAGTAATGGTACTTTTTAAATCATTGCTGGGGATACGGAGGTTCATTCCTTTTCTAAGGGCATTATTTCGAAAGTGAAAGTAATAGCGCGACTGGGGTTCGAACTCGCTTACTATGATGTTGCAGTACAGTACGTGAGCCACAACGCCAAAGGAGCTGCCTCATCACATGTCTTTCTTGTCGGGCTCTCCATCACCACAGTCTGGGCTAATTTTTTTACACACAGTGGTTTCACTTAATTTCAAACAAATCAGTTTAGCATAAGTACAGTTTTTTGTTTTTTGTTTACACACAGTCAAACGATCCAACAGTTCCACTTCAAACAATTCAGTTTAGCATGTCAACAAAGTTAAATGGTTCCAAGTATTGCTATGTATCACTAACAATTCACTTTAACATAAGTATTTCAAGCAATTCAGTTTAGGATAAGTACGCAGTTTAATTCTATTTGACCCATAGATAGGACCCTACCAGGTACCACTACACCGAGCCAAAGTGAATCTGGGAGCAATGGCAATGAAGAGATACTCTGCATGCCCCAAAGCTCCAGCATTTCTGGCCCATAATTGGCCCATTAAACTGTTTAGTAACATATCCAGGACACTCGTTGTGGCGGCGGGGCCGGGGGTCTTACTCCAGAAAATCAGACAGTGTATTCTACAGCCCCAGTCCACAAGGCTCGAAGATTGATATGGCTATTATTAAAAGAACTAAACCAATGAAAATGTCCATACAAGATAATTGGAAAAGTATGACATTGTTGAAACTTCTGGTATTCGGCTGTCAAATCAGAATTGTACTTATAAAAGTGGCCAAAGTCAATCCCCTATGTTTGCGATGTAACCAAAGTGCTTGTGATATCTTGAAAGTCCTTGGTAGATAATTGGCCCTGGACAGAATTTGACATTATGTGGTGGTGTAAACGAACAACTACTTTACAAACATTTATTAATTAAAAAAAAAAAGGGAGAGGGAGAAAGAAGAAAGTGTGAAAGGGTCAACTTTCGTAACTAAAATATCTCCTAAATTATTTTATTACTTTAAAATACGTGTTTTTCAACCACAAATTTTGTCTAGAACTTTCGCTGTCGTATTTTTTTAATTTACAGTAGCTCCCAACGTCACTTTTTCAAGAAAGATCGAAACAAACAAACAAACAAACAAACAAACAAATAAATAAACAACTGTAGTGAAATCTTGAAATTACCAATATTTTGATTATCAAAGGAAATGACATGGACTGAAATAAGAAAAAAAGTTTCTGAATTAAATCCTTAAATTTTAAGCCGTGCTCTTGTCTTTGTTTGAGGAGAGTGTTTTCTTACATAAGGCAATTAAAAGAATGTTATTTTTCATCAGAAGATATCTCCACACGAAAAGGTGGGTCTCTGAAACTAGTGGAAAATTTCACTTACCTTGGCAGCAGTGTCTCGTCTGCCGAAAACGACATCAATACGCGACTAGCAAAGCCATGGTCAGTTATCAATAGGCTATCGGTCATATGGCGGTCAGACCTGTCCGATAAAATAAAACACATTTTTTCCAGGCAGCAGTTGTGTCCATACTGCTATATGGATGCACCACGTGGACGCTGAAAAAGCGTATTGAGAAAAATCTTGACGGCAATTGCAGAAGAATGCTGTGAGCTGTAATGAACAAGTCCTTTAAGCAACATCCCATAAAGCAGCAGCTATACGACCACCTCCCTCCCATCTCTATAACCATCCAAATAAGACGAGCAAGACAAGCGGGACAAGTGCTAGAGACGGAAGACAAAATTAATAAGAAACGTGCTTCTCTGAACACCTTCACACGGACAAGCGTTGGACGACTAGCTAAAACTTATCTTCAGCACCTCTGTGCAGACCCAGGATGTAGCCTAGAAGACCTGCCGAAAGCGATGGACGATAGAGACGAGTGACGTGAAAGAATCAAGGAAATCTGTTCTAGAGGCATGACATGATAATGATGGTGATGATGATGAAATATATATATATATATACTTTCTTTAAAAAAAAAAACCGGTCACATTAGGATTATAAATTTATTTCCTGTTATGGGTTTTGATATAAATCAAAAACACTGTTGACAGGGTAGGTGAAAAGTGAGAAACGTTAGAATTATTATATCATAAAGGAACTCCCATAGAAATGTTAATATTTTTTGAAGTATCCTGTATACCAATACATAGCAAGGCTCAAAGAATTCTAATATAGTTGTCCTCGGATAATTTAGAATTATTCATATGAAATAAAAGACAATTTAAAGATCTATTTAATAGTATTTTATAGATTTTTAATCATCAGAGCGAGTGCTAATGCAGACCCCACTTTATCTAAGTTAAAACAGGTTAATGCAATCGCACTAAAAAATTTGCAATGCGTAATTTTTGCTGTGTTAAACCTCTACGAAAATCAGGTAATTTTGATATACAGGGGGTCTCAATACACATGTGACTGCTATTAACTTTACTACTAATAATGTTGTGTTCTTTTTTGTTTCATATTTGAAAATAGTATACTATAACAACTACTAATGTTCGATGACAATGCCTATTTTGCGTCACTTTTTATTATCATGGTTGGGTTTTATGGCATATCAACCTTTGTAGGTTATTTAACGCCAAATCCATTTTATGTAAATAATCAGTTCTATTTCAAACAATTCTGTTTAGCATGAGTACACAGTTTAATTGTCAAAAACATTTTTTCCAACAATTCAGTTAATTCAAACAGTTATGTATAACAATTCAGTTTAGTGTAAGTACAGTTTCAATGTCAAAACAGTTCAATTTCAAACAATTCAGTTTAGATGTAAGTACAGTTTAAATGTGAAAAACACTTCTATTTCTAGCTATTTAGTTTAGTCAAGCAGTTTTAATTCAGCTAATTCAATTTAGTATAAGTACAGATTTTGTTTACACACAATCAAATATCAAAAACGGTTCTATGTTAAACAATTCAGTTTAGTGTAAATACAGTTTCAATGTCAAAAATAGGTCAATTTCAAATAATTCACTTTAGCATAAGTACGCATTTTAAATGTAAGAACGGTTTAATTGTCAAAAACATTTCTATTTCTAGCAATTCAGTTTAGCATAAGTATGCCGTTAGTTCTATTTAACCCATAGATAGGGCCCTATCAGGTGCTACCACGCCGGGCTAGAGTGGACCAGGGATAAATGGCAATAAAGGGGTACTCTGCATTCCCCAAAGCTCCAGCATTACTGGAACCTCACCATCAGATTGTTTAATGTCTCATATAGGACACTCGTTGCGGGGGTACCCCTTATCAGAGGTGCAGTCGGTGTATTCTACAGCCCCATCCGTCTGGACAATATTTATTTGGAGACAAAATCATTCAAAACTATGCTAGCAATATTACGCAGGAAGTTTAACCTAACAATTATTCCAAGAAAAGCCAAATTTATCGTCGGGTACACAAATTTCAAGCTACGGGGTTAGGAAACAGCCTCAACAAGAAGACAGAAAATCCCAGATCTGGCAGGAAGTTGACTGCAAGATATCCTGGTAATGTGGATGCGGTGAGAGATTCTGTCAGAAGGAGTCCGAAAAAGTCTCTACGAAGAGAACACTGTGCACTGTTAGATAAAGCCAAATATTTTATACAATACATGAAACTACATGACAAGATTTGAATTATTTCTAATTGTTTTTGTACCTTTATCACTTAGATGCTGTTATGGATAGAAAATTTCCAATTTGACAAAATACACAATAAGTTTTCTTTATTATTTTATTTTCCAATTTATTTATTATCTTATTTTCAAATTTATTACAATATTTTCTTTGTTTTTAATTGCTTTTTTTTTCTTATCACAAAATTTGTTTTATTTTCTTAGGACGTAGATAATGAATAAAGATATAGAAGTAGAAATTTGAACTCACATACCGTGTTTTTCGTTGCTCGTCTTACATAGACAGCGCTTCATCGATTAGGCAACAAAAATATTATAAGAAATGGAAATTCAATCTTAGTCATATAGCCACTTCAAAAAAGAAAAAAAAAAGTTTTACATTACAAAAAAAAGAAAAAAATGATCCCGCTACATATTGTTTGTTTACATCTTTCATTGATCATTGTCTAAGTTGTTTTTCTTTGATGAAGTATGTTTTTGTTATAATTAATATCTGGCAAGTTGATTTTTCTCGTAATGAGAAAATTGAAATATACCAAGTTTGTGTGTGTTACGGAGGGAATTAAACAGCCATATCGTTGTTTTGAATTATCATCACTATATTTCGGATCGAAGCAACTTATTTAACGGCTGTAGAATATAAAGTGATCTGAGGACTGAAAAAGAAAGAAAGAAAGAAAAAGCAATTAAAAAAAGGAAAAAAATAAACAAATAAAGGAAAAACAAAAAATACAAAGAAAGAAAGAAAGAAAGAGAGAAAGAAAGAAAGAAAGGGAAAAAAAGAAAAACGAAAACAAAGAAAAAGATAAAAATGAAAAAGAAAAGAAAAACAAAAAATAATGAAGAAAAAAGAAACAGAAGTAAAAAAAAGAAGAAAAGAGAAAAAGCTAGAAAAGTGAAATAAGAAGAAAGAAAAAAGAAAGAAAAAGAAAAGAAAGAAAAAAGGAAAACGAAAAAAGAAAAAAAGAAAAAAATTTATAAAAAATGAACGAACCTGAAATGACTGAAAATCCTTCTATTCAAACAAGACGATTTATTTTCACAGTATAACAAAATTTTCTTTTTAAGATGCGGAAAAAATCCCTTACAAAATAGTTCAGTAATGTATTATTACTCCCCTTTATTAAAAAAAAGATAAAAATAAAAATAAACAAGAAAAAAAAAAAAAAACAAGAAAAAAGAATCCCAGTACTCACGTGACACAAATATCGATTTTCTAAAAAAATATCAGTGTTCCTATGTTCGATGTCAGAGATTAGTTCCTTTTTTGAGCCCATCGTACCTTTGGATTACTTTTCAGCCCAAAGTAAAGTTTTCTTTAAGATGAATTCGACAAAGGAATCTGGAAGTAATCTCAATAGATTCCCCACCTCACCTTGACGAATTTTCAAATTAATCCTACCAGCTGAAAACTCTCCGTATAGATTTTGCTATTCAACTTTTGTAATCTTGCCTTTGGTTTGTCCCATCTTTTTTATTGCAACAATAAAAACATGTATAACACTAATCTATATTTTTGTGAGGAATTATAAGTTGATAAATGACTTTAAGAGGTTAACGTTTATGGCCATCTGTGGGTCATTGTTTATGATAAATGTTGTAATGTATTTTTTTAATTCTAAATTTTCAGGAGACTGGAAACTTATAAAAATAAAAAAGTTATAATTTTATTTTCTGGTTGGGAAACTTGTCTTTCTTTTTTTCTTTTTACCTCTTTTTTCCCCGTTTCTTTCTTTCTTTTAACAAAAATATAAAAATTTGTTTTGGTTTCTAGTTTGGAAATTTGTCTTTCTTTTTTTTCCTTTTTTTTTTAATTGTTAAGCAACAATCATTTTTGTTTCTTCTTATTTTGCTTTTCTTGCTTTCTTTTTTTCTTTTCTTTCTTTTAACAAAAAGTTTAAAATTCGTTTAAGGTAACCTGATGGACACAAAATAAGGGTCCAGCTTAACTTACACCGGGCCATTTGCCTAATGTGTGTAGTGTTCGCCAATGATCCGGGAGACCGGGGTTCAATCCAAAGACTCGAAAAAATGGTACTTGATACTGCATTGCTTAAAACTCAGCATTATTAGGTAAGGATCAAGGGTAAAGTGAAGCAATCCAGGGAATGGAGCAGTGCCCTCCCCTACACTTCGGTGTAGTTGCTATTGAAAATGGAGCAATCGGGTCACCCTCGACGAAGTTCGCTAATTCTACTTTACTTAACTTACTCTTTAAGGGGATGTCCTCGTGGTGTAATGGTTAAAGCGATGGACTGCGGGATCGTAGTACGCGAGTTCGTACTCCAGTCGTGCTATTACGTTCACTTTCGGCCAAATACCCTTGGGAAAGGTATGAACCCCCTTATCCTCCAAGTTATGGATTAAATAGTACCACTACTGTTCTTCTAGGGGAATGGCTTTGGCATTAAATAACCTAAAAAGAGTTGATATGCTATTAAACAAAGAAACCAAACCAAACCTTACTCTTTAAATCGAACCCCTCGTTAAAAAACTATTTGTAAATTTCAAAACATATAAAGTTAGAAACATGCAACAAGGTTCTATGAGGAAACAGATAAAAAATTAGTGATTATTTCTGAAATCATTCTTGAGTTATGCAGATAGACAGAAGGGTGTCACCGTAATGTTGTGGTTAACGTAATGGTTGACAATCGTTGGAAGCAAGATCGAACTGCAGTCACGCTAATACGTTCATTTTCGGACGGATACCTTTGGGAAAGATATGAATTCCTTTTTCGCCAAGTTATAGGTTAAACAGTACCACAACTGCTCTTCTAAAAGAGCATTAGCATTAGATAACCCACGAAGGTTGATATGCTATTAAACAACAAGAAAAAACAAAAACAAACAAAAAACAAAAAACAAACAACATATATACATATAGACAGACAAAAAAAAAAAGAAGTAAGACTTGATGCGCCGTACTTCTGACTTTGTATCAATCAAAGCTAAGTTTAGTTTGGTTTATTTGTTTAATGGCATATCAACTCCTCATGTTTGATTGTAATCAGCACTATATTTTCAATGTTCCATTTCACTTTTAGTTTGTTTGCAATCATTTGCTTACAGTTATGTGATATTAAGTATTCCTCATACAAATAACTTGCACTCAGTTGTATTGTTTCGAGTATTCCAATCGAACACAAAAATTTATAGAAAACTATATGGTTTAAACTAAGCATTCCAGTTTAATAATAACATTTTGTTTGCGCATAGTTACACGTGGTGCATTCAATAGGTTTCCAGACTTCTTTGTACAGGCATTTAAAATTGTCGTAGACTCTTGAAAATTCAGTTTGTTATTGCTATACATCTAATGAGATGACTGACCAATTTCTATGATTTCAGATTCAAATGAACAGCCACAGCAGCAATTGGAGTACACCCTACTAAAGCCTGATTGTCACAGCTGGTGAATTTCAAAAATGCAATCTGGACGTGAGGACACTTTAGAAGAACAACGATATGTAATAAAATTCTGTTTTAAACTTGGAAAAAATGCTGCCACAGAAACGTATGGAATGCTTCAGACTGCTTTTCGACCATCTTGCATGAATCGAGCATCAGTTTTTGAGTAGCATAAGAGATTCAAGGAAGGCAGGGAGTCTGTGAGGGATGACGAGAGGTGTGGGAGGAGTAAGGAAGTCAATACACCAGCGTTAGGGTTAGGGTTACTATGTTGTGGTTTTAAGGAAGAACAGCCAGCACTCTTCAAATCGGGTCAGTGGCATTTCTACCAGGACAATGCACTAGTCCACAACTCCATCCATGTCACAGACTATTTGATCAAGATGGGGATCAAGACAGTTCCTCAGCCTCCCTTAGTCCAGACCTTGCTCCCTGTGACTTTCTGTTATTCCATAGGCTCAGAGGGTGTCGTTTTGAGACAATTGAGGAGATGAAAGAGGCTGTGACGAAGGTCATTGACACGCTCACACAAGAGGACTTCGATGGGGCCTTCCAGAAGTTGTTGGAACGGTACAAGAAGTGGATTGCAGCCGGAGGAGATTACTTCAAAGGGGACTAGAGTTTCATGTGTGTACTATCAATAAAAGTGCCCATACGAAAAAGTCTGGAAACTTATTTAATGATCCTCGTATGGCTTTGAGTTACTACTAATAATTCTTAATAAACGATTATTGCTTTAGTGTTTTCATTATTGCTTTAATATTCTTTTTATTACTTTAGTTTGGTTTGGTTTGGTTTGGTTTTTTGACATATCAACCATTACAGGTTATTTAATGCCAAACTCTGTTTATTCCTATATATTAGATATATATGATTTATTGACATAAGTTAAATAGTTTCAAGTATTGCTATGTATCACTAACAATTCAATTAAATATTAGCCATTTGTGAGCAGTCCTATTTCTAACAATTCAATTTAGTAGAAGTCATTTGTTTGCACTCAATTTAAATGTCAAACCGTTCTATTTGACTCATAGATAGGACCCTTTCAGGTGCTACTACTCCGGGCCAGAGATGACCTGGGAGTGATGGCAATGAAGGGGTACACGACATTCTCCAAAGCTCCAGCCCTTGCAGACCAGGCTTTATTGCTTTTGCATTCTTAATACAAATAATTTGCACACAGTTTTATAGTATCAAATATTCTTTAGTTATACAAATAAGTTTCAAACAAATCTATTAGAGCAATAGATGGGGCCTTAGTATGTACGACGACTTCGGGGGAGACTGGATCTGGGAGTAATGGCAATGAAGGGGTATTCCATAGAGCTATATAACTGTTGTCTCACAATTTGACAAAGTTTTGTGTTATACCCAGGAAATCCATTTTTTGAGAGAGAGTCTACGACTGTTGACGTATTGCAAGCCTTTTTAATCAAGCTAGTTCACCGGTCATTTAGTCTACTTATAATATTTTGAATGTCGTTTTTCAGTCAATGGGTTTGGTTTAGTTTGGTTTCTTTGTTTAATGGCATATCAACCTTCGTGGGTTATTTTATGCCTAGAAGGACAGTAATAGTACTATTTAACACGTAGCTGGGCGATAAGGGGTTTCATACATTTCCCAAGGGTATTTGTCCAAAAGTGAACGTAATAGCGCGGAGTTCGAACTCGCTTATTACGATTCCGCAGTCCATCACTTTAACCATTACACCACGGGGACACCTCCACTCAGTCAATGGGGTGTAAGAAGATTTGGTTAGTTATTTGGTTTTAGTTTCGTAGGTTGTGGGTTGTTGTCGTTGGTGTTGGGTTTGGGTTTAGATATCTGACTCCATTGCTTTCTTTCTTCTTTTCCCCATTTAATTCGTTGGCTTCTTCTTTGTCTGTAGAGAGCAGTAAAAGAATTGCTGTAGGAAGGAAGAAATGAGACGAAGATTCCTTTTAAATTTCGATTTTATTTTTGGGTATAAAATGGCTACACTGTAGCGAGGAAATGTCTTCCTGGACTATTAGGAAACAGTAACGTCCCCAAACGAGGCGTTGAAATATATTAGTAATTTTCGGTGGATGATAAGTCCAAAGTTAATGGTTATGTCCAGTTAGTGTTTTTTTTTTTGTGAGGTATGTTAGCAGAGACGGCTGCTAACTGGAGAGTCATTTCTGTGTCTAGTAGATATGTTCAGCAACGGCTGCTACTGGTGGAAGAGTGAGCCAGCGTGCCGCTAAGCAGACACATGGTTTTCAACACCAGCGGCCGGAGAGAATTCCTTCTTTCCAGTTGAAGTGGTTACTGCTGAACGAGAAAGTATTTCTCTTAGGCACCGATAAATTTTATCTTTTAGGCATGCGCAGCTCCTAATTCCAGTCAGAGGTTTCTGGAAACTACAACACTTTTGGATTTATTTTATTTTGTTTTTATTCTTATTTTCAAATTTCCTTCTGACAGATCACTATGATATGATCATTAGAATCATTCACTTTTTCCCAAAAGAAAAGAGTCAATATCATCATGGACTGCTGTTTGAACGGGAACCTAGCAAGTTCACGGATCGTCTTGTCTACTTAAAAAAATCTAAACGATATAAATAACGACCACTTCCACACCTATCTGTTACTTACTTTAACCACCTTTTCTGACCACACTTAGCTTTTCTGGGTTTGTTCAATGTTTTTCTTCTTGTTTTTCTTGTTCAATGTTTTTCTTCTTGTTTTGAAGAGAAAACATCGAAATCTCAAAAGAAGTAAAAGAAGAAGAAAAAATAGTAAATAATGATAATAATAAAAAGAAATCAGTTAAAGACTGAAGCACTCAAGATGGAGGCACTTGACCGTTCCTTTCAAGACGTTTCCAAGACTCTTCGAGATTCAAGTCGCGTCCATTGGGTGAGTCAAGTGACTGAGTCAGCACCAGTGTTTGTGCTACCGCCGAATGCGAACACAGAATTGGACGACGATGATGGCAGCAAGACTTTGACCTTGGTGTTAGTCATAATAAATGTTTTTTTTTTCTTTTTTCTCCCCTCTTCTTTCACTTTTCTCCTGAAGAGACTAAAAACTTGATTTCCTTTCGTCGTAAAAATCTCTGCAGACTTTGGCTCCAAAAGGAATTAGACAAGCTTACGTGTAAAAAAAGCAAAAAACAATATACCACCTTATCGGCAGGGCTTAGAACATTCTGATTGACTCCGTGGTATCGTGGCGAAAGTCTTGGACTGCGTCATCGTAGTGAGAGAGTTTGAATTCCAGTCCTGTTATTATACTCACTTTTGGACTAATACTCTCGTGAAGGTATTAACATAGTTATAGCCTCATCTATGGGTTAGATAGTACCACTACTGTCTTTCTACAAGGATGGATTTGGCATTAAATAATCCATGAAGGTTGATATGCCATGAAATAAAGAAACCGAATCGAAAACTGATTGTATCCCCTGCAAAATGGTTAGACCACCCTCGCCAAAAAAAGGGGTGTTCTAGGCATGGATCTGATGTTGAGGTTTTACTCCTGAAGATCCGGAGAGTGTGGATACAAATACCCATATCCATGGTCTACTCACAGCCATATACATGTACAGAGTGCGGCTGGTATTTAAGGACGGATTTTATGGATTAGAAAAACATTTAGTGAACAAAAGAAGATAATTGTATTTGACTCATATCTAATGGGTTGAGTGTTCGCTCGTGGCCCGAGAGACCAGGGTTCAATCCCAGGTCGAGTCATACCAAAGACTCAAAAATGGTACTTGATACCTTCTTGTTTAACACTCAGCATTATCCGGTAGGTATCAAGGGTAAAGTGGAGCAATCCAGGGAAAGGATTCTCCAAAACCTCAGTGTAGTAGCTATTGAAAAGCGAGCCTTCAGGTTGCCCTCGACAACGGTCACCAACTTTACTTTACAAATAACAAGCAAAGAAGGTAGCTAACGATTGATTAATTTTATTCAATAAAACCACCACTAGCATCAAAGCTGCCTCTATACGAGGTCGAAATCGGTTGCAAGCTTTGATTAACTGCTTCTTATTCATGTCAGACGTTACTCGAACTATGGCAGCTTTTGAAGAGTCTTTGGTGTTATGGGAATGTTCTCAACAACTCTCCACACATAGTCTAGGGGATTGAGATCTGGAGAGTTTGGAGGCCAAATGTTGGGGGTGATATTGTCGTACAGATTATTAGCCACCCATTCTTGCTTTTGAGTTTGTTTAAATGTCTTTTGGTTCTGTTTAAACGGTTTTCTTTTGATTTTTCAGAAATATATCGACCTCTCTTCATCACGTAGGATTTGTATCGAATGTATGCGTGAACACTCCTTCTGATTGTCTTTTCAGACACATGCAACTTTTTGCAATTGTCCTCATTGATTGACCTCGGTTTTCATCAATTGTCTGCTTAACTTTATGAATAAATTCGGGTGTTCTCATTGAATCAGAACGCAAGGAATATTTTTCTTCTGTTTTGACACAGACATTACGTTATTATTTTCTTTTTCTAACTCTTTAAGTATCTGGTGGACAAACGATATTGCAACTCTGAGAAAACGTGCAATTTCTAAATCCCCATGATCAGCCGCAATTACAGCTTGGCTTTTCATTTCATTTGTTAGCATCGGGTCTGTCATTATTAATTTCTGAAAGATAAACGCAGTAAAAGTTAACAGAAAACAGTATTAATCTAAAATATGTGTCCCCATATACCAGCCTCACGCGTTTACGTGCACACATACATGCAATCACACTGAGCTAAGCTCGTATATAGTGTCACAATTAATCAGGATTTATATTTTTGACAGCATTTTACTTTTGTGAATAAAATGCATTGCTTGTTATATGGAATTCCTATTTGTGTTTACGTGGGCCTGAAGTTATTTTGACACCACAAATGGGCCACAGGGAAGAAAAGGTCGAGAAATACTGCACTAGACAGTAGCTTTGATATCTAGATATCATCACTTTATGATATACGTTGTTTAGGTGTTCAAAAGTATCTATTTATATATCAAATTGTTTGAATTTCAAACTTTATCTAGATATTTCTTTATCATACCTAGTCTGTATAGTACTGGTGATTATTTAATCATATAAGGATCATTCAATACATAAGATGAAATATTGACTCAGGCTTTGGTCATAGGAAATACTCTTTACAGGCGGAAAATTTTCTAAGAAATCAATAGTGATGGGTCCTTTTATACTCCATAAAACTGTCATCGTGACCCACCTTTCTGATTGCTGCGCCTGGGATTTTTTCTTTACCGTGGGGTCAATGTGTTTTCATTCTATGGTTTGTTTTTCGACTCACGCTCGTAATGGCAAACCCATATTCAGCCCATTTGAAAACATTTTTTGACTAAAATATGCTTCTCCGTACAAGCCACAAATTGTTTTGTAAATTTCACGTGGTTTGCACTTCTCAGCCATCAAGTATTTGATGCCAGACCTCTATTTAAGCGTGGAGCACTCTGTTTCATTTTCCGCCATTTTAAATAGCCTCAAAATAAATATTTTTGGGAGATTAGAATAATTTGTGCCACAAGCCAATTCCAAACAATTCAAAGTTTACATTTATGTAAACAAGTTCTGAGAGAAAAAAAAGGATTTTTCTTTTTTTTTTTCAAAAGTGTATAGAAAACATTTTTTCTTGTTTATCCATTTTTTTTATAAATATGTCGACTTATACACAACTTACTCGCGAATATCTTGCTGACCATGTAAAAAAATACACGGATCTGACGCCATCCATCTTTGTATTTACGATGTTAAAAATGTTTCTGTACTTCTTTTCAAAGTATGTAACTCATTCTAAAAATGGCATATTTGTCATCTGATAACCTCTCGTGACCTCAGATGAACTCAGAGGTCAATAGAGAGGCTTTTATTACATTCATTTTCAGGCTATTACTCTTAGACATGGTATAAAGCTTTTTATCCCCCCTGCTCTTGGATAAATAGTACTACTTCTGTTGTTCTACAAAAATGGCTTTGGCATTAAATAACTAACAAGGTTTATATGCCATTAAAAAAAGAAACCCAACCAAATTATTAGTTTTAGATAAGAATACTTGAAACTGTACGTAGACTTTTTTGTATGGAAGAAAGTAATCTGAAGCTTAAAATATTTACAAAGGAGTTATCATTAGTTATCAGAAAACATAATTGCTTGAACCCCCCCCCCCCAAAAAAAAACCCACTTCAGCTTTAAATAACCCAACAAGGTTTATCATGTCGTAAAACCAACTAATCAACAAAACAACTGGTCAAAGTTCGGCAAAGTAATACAGAAAAACAAATCTGAAATTCTACTCAACTTATAAAATTTGAATTCTATCAAAAATATTTGAAAATCCAACCTTGCTCGGTCTCGAACCCAGTCTCCTGGGCACCGCAGATATAAAACGCAAATCAGCAAGGGATAGCTGATATCTTTCTGTCATCCGACCCAAGTCAGAATTGATATGAAGTCATTTCATAATGGGACGGAGACATTAAAAAATGCTTCGTCTTGACGGAATTTCCCTTGAGGTACGCCGAGGAATGAACCCGGTCCTCATCCCTTTTAAGCGAGGGGAGCAAGTGCTGCCTGAGAGAAAGGTTCACTTCGACCAAGCGAATATCTCACCAAAACTTATTATCTCTGCAATGAACAGTTATTTGACCCTTTTAAACCAAGCGTCAGGTATTTGGCCGCTACCTAAAAGTACATTTACCCGTGTGGCCTGAATCGTTACTGCAATATCGTAAATTACAATAACTAATTATATTATTTTATTGTTTGATCTGCAGTATTATTTCTATAAGCTTTTTATCAATAAATACCAGCCTGTTAGCGGCTGTTAATTAACTGATTACTATATTTTATATTTTTCAGCTGGGAGACCATGTTCAAGAGGCCCATCGTTCTATGGGGCGAGTTCAGGATTCTAATGTTAATGTATTTATCGAAATGTCAAAATAGATCAGTGATGGCATACATTTTGTCCTGTTTCCTTTTATGGTTTTTGTAACAAAATGCTTTCTATATTTCTTCCCGAATAAGATACATATGTACATAGCAGTAGAAGTGTTATATCATTATGCACAAAAACTGCTTGATAATAATGGCCATTCTTATGTGTTTAATTTTTTTGAAAGTCTACATCCGGATCCGTATTGACATCCGTATATTCATGATAATTCCTATGCTCATTCATTTATCCCAGTCACCTTGGGCTGAAAAATACACCGACTGCATATCTGCAGAGGGGTAAGACTCCCCCACCCAACGAGATTCCCGGATATGACATTAAACAATACTGAGGCTCCAATAATACTGGAGCTTTGGGAATGTGGAGTACCTCTTAACTGCAATCGCTCCCAGGTCCACTCTGGCCCAAAGTGATAGCATCTGAGAGGGTCCTATCCATAGGTTAAATAGAACTAAACTGTGTACTTATGCAGAACTGAATTTTTTGAGATAGAACTGTTTTTACATTTAAGTGTGTGTAAGGAAAAACTGTACTTATGCTAAACTGAAGTTCTTGAAATAGTACTGTTTTTGAGATTTAAACTGCATACTTATGCTAAACTAAAATGTTTAAGATAAAATTGTTTATATGTATAAAAATGGATTTAACGTTAAATAACCTACAATGGTTGATATGCCATAAAACCCAACGAAACCAAACTATTCTCATTCGTGTTTAAGAGCATTTTGACTAAAGTGATGTACGTGAAAAGTATCTTAGTGTCATTGAAAAAACATAATGTCGAGTTATCAGAACGCACAGAATCTGATATTGTGTACGTTGTCTTACTCTCCCTCTCCCTCTAGCCCAGTCGACAATGAAGGGAAGCTCCGCATTCTCTAAAGCCGAGGCATCACTGGAACCTATCAGATTGTTTAGTATCATATCCAGGACACTTATTATCAGGAGGTCTTACCCCTTAGCAGAGGTGCAGTCGGTGTATTCTGCAGCCCAAAAAAAAATGAAAAGAAGGAAAAATATATATAATGGAAGGAATAGAAGTGCTAAATTCGAAAAGAATAAGAACAGTTGTAGAGAAAGAAAATATAAATATTTGGGAATATTGGCAGCGAACACCTTTAAATAAGCAGCAATGAAAGAAAAAAGAAAAAAAAAAAAAAAGAATGCCTCAGAAATTCATCGGCCATTTCTCTTTTAACATACTTGGCACCATTCTTTAAATGTACAAGGTAGGAGATCAGATAAATGGACAAGAGGACAAGAAAGTTCACAATGCATCCGCGAGATGACATAGACAGACTATGGGTCGGGAAAAGAAGGAGGAAGAGGACTCGCCAGCATTGAATACTGCGTGGATTTATCAACTCAAGGAATCGAGGAATACATCAGAAAGAGCAAATCAAGAATAATCAGAGCAACCAGTAACAGCATTTGCAACAAAAGATCTGAGAGAAAAGCAGCAAAAATTAGGAAACAGAAATAGGAAGAAAAACGATTGTATGAAGATTTCAAACGACAAACAAACGAAATTACACTTAAGAAAACCTGAACTTGGTTAAGATAGAGAAAGCTCAAGAGAGAAGCTGAGTTTTTTTGTCATAGCAACAGAAAATAAATCCATAAGGACCAATTGTTCTAAAGCGAAAATTTATAATGCTCAATAAAATATCAAGTATGGATTATGGGGAGAAAAAAAAAATTAAACGGTTAATCACATAATAAGCGGATGCAGCAAACTAGCATGACTAGATGGGATAGTCAATCCACCGGGAACTGTGCAAGAGATTGAAGCCTGACTATAACTACCAAACGGTATAGGAACAAACCAGAACCAATCTTAAAAAAAGCAAAAAACAGAATTTGCTGTCGTGCGGATTTTGCCGTTACGGCGGACCACAGAGTAAAAATAAAAGAAAGCAAAAAGGTAGACAAATACTAGGACCTTGCCAGCGGACTGAAAAAACAAACTGTAGAACGTAAAGGTCAAAGCAATACCAGTTATATTCGGAACGGTCCTCAAGAGCCTTTAGGAGACGCTGGAGGAATTGGAACTCAGTGGGAGAACCGAAACTATCCAAACTAAAGCATTGCTAAGATGGGCTAAAATACTAAGATGAGTCCTGGAGACATGAAGAGATTCGGTGTCACTTAGACTCCAGTGAAATAACACCAGCTAACGCTAGTGTGAAAAACTCACAAGGAGTGAAATAATAATAATAATAATATACCAACAAATGGTATATGCACAAGCCAGCAACTGTCCTAGAAAATAACACACATAAACTCTTATGGGACTTTGATATAAACACGGATCACCTAATCTCGGCCAGAAGACCAGACCTAATAATAATCAACAAAATAAAAGAGAACTTGCAAAATTGTCGACTTTGCTGTCCCGGCTGACCACAAAATAAAACTGAAAGAATGTGAAAAGAAGGATAAGTACCTCGACCTTGCTAGGGAATTGAAAAAACTATGGAACAAGCAGGTGACAATTATACCAATCGTAATTGGTGCTTTTGGAACAGTAATTAAAGGATTACTAAAGGGACTGGAGGACTTGAAAGTCGGCGGACGAGTGGAGACCATCCAAACTACGACATTATTGAGAACGGCCAGAATACTGAGAAGAGTCATGGAGACTTGAGGAGACTTGCTGTCACTCCAATTCCAGTGAAAGACCATCGGGTAACGCTGATGTGAAAAACTCTAATAAGTAAATAATAATAATAAAGAAAACTTGCCAAATAGTAGACTTTGCCGCTCCGATTGACCAAGGAGTGAAAAATCAAAGAAAACTAAAAGAGAGACAGGTATTTAGACCTTTCCAGAGAACTAAAAAAGCTATGAAACGTGAAGATGAAAGTAATACCAATGATAGTTTGTGCGCTTTGGACCGTCACCAGAGGTTCGGTAAGAGAGTTGGAAGAATTGAAAATTGGGGGACGTGCAGAGACCATTCAAACTATAACATTATTAAGATCGATCAGAATACTGAGAAGAGTTTTGAAGACTTGAGGAGACTTGCTATAACTCAGATTCCAGTGGAAGACCATCAGCTAAGGCTGATGTGAAAAAATCGCGTAGACTACAATAATAATGAATACCTGTGAAATGCATTTTAAACGTAAACATTGTGCATTATAATATAATAATGATGAAGCAACTATTACAAGATAACAATAATTCTATTCACACGATCTAATTTACGACCTAATTGGAAATCATATCATGACCAATTTGTTCAAAATCCAAACATTTAAGATTTATGGCCAGCAGAGAGCTGTTAGCAATTCCGCGCAGTAGACTGAAATATTTTGGAATGCCACTTTGATAATTTACAAATTTATTTATAGAAATAAGACAGCTGTTACTGTATAAAACATATATATAGTAAATTAAGCATTCCTACAGTTAATCAACGCTTATTGTCGGCGAATAAGTTATTATTATTATCATTGTTTACTCCTTGAGATTTTTTTTACGCTGATGGTCTTTCACTGAAGTTTGAGTTACAGCAAGTCTCCTCAAGTCTTCAGGACTCTTCTCAGTATTCTGATCGTTCTCAATAATGTTGAAGTTTGGATGGTCTCCACTCGTCCTCCAACCTTCAAGTCCTCCAGTCCCTCAAATAATCCTTCAGTAACTGTACCAAAAGCAACAATCACGATTAGTATAATTATCGCCTTCATGTTCCATAGTTTTTTTCAATGCCCTAGCAAGTTCCAGGTACTTATCCTTCTTTTCACTTTCCTTCAGTTTTATTCTGTGGTCAGCCAGGACAGCAAAATCGACAATTTTGCAAGTTCTCTTTTCTTTTTTTTTTTTATTATTATAAGGTCTGGTCTTCTGGTCGAGATTAGATGATCCGTCTGAATGTCAAAGTCCCGCTGGAGTTTAGATGGTGGGTTGTGCATATACCATTTATTCGTATGGTCAAATTTAAATTTCTTGCACATTTCCCAGTGGATCACTTTGCCCAGTAAGTCTTGTCTCGTCTTATTCTCCTTCTGTGCTAATTTCCTGTATTCGTTCATTATTTAATTGATCGTTTCTTCTATGTCACTACATTTACTATTTTGCTGCAACTTATCTATTCTCACTTTGATATGATTGGTTCTTATGACGTTGTTTTGTGCTGCTATTAAGAGAGATTCTGTTTCTCTCTTAATGTTTCCTTTTCTTGGCCACGTCTAGGTTTTCTCTTGTGAGATTATTATTATTATTATTATTATTATTATTTCGTTTAATAACTCTACAATAAGTTTGATATTGTGTATGTTGTACATTAATGTCAAAATTATTGACAGAATTCAATGGACACATACTAACACAGATAGATATATACACTGGTGCCCGTATGTAATGGTCCTCACCATAGGAAATGGATACAAGTTCAAATCTTGGACGAGGTTGACTGCATTTCACTTATCACCAATATCCTTGCATATGGTATTATTTCAACTATTCCACTTCCAGTTATGGGTAAATAATGTAGCAGGCTGGGTTCTTTAGCCTAGGTCAGGCAACAAAACTATGAAAAGAAAAACTCTTAGTTCAAACTTGTTAAACTCTGCTTTAAAAATTGAACTTGTATCACATCGTATCCATGTGCAGAAGTTGGTATATATATATATATATGCTGATAGATGCGGATGGTTAATATTTCTGACCATCTGCATATATATATATATATATATATATATATATATATACCAACTTCTGCGCATGGATACGGTGTGATACAAGTTCAATTTTTAAAGCAGAGTTTAACAAGTTTGAACTCAGATGAAGGTGTACGGGCAAAAAACCTACAAGCGACATTAATATTTGTTGACTTTACCAAGGCTTTCGATTCCATTCACAGAGGAAAGATGGAACAAATCCTACTAGTGTACGGCATACCTAAAGAAACCGTAGCGGCAATAACGATTCTCTATAGAAACACCAAAGTAAAAGTACGATCACCAGATGGAGACACAGAATACTTCGACATTGTAGCAGGAGTACTACAAGGAGACACGCTGGCTCCGTACCTCTATATCATTTGTCTAGACTACGTACTTAGAACATCGATTGACAAAATCAGAGGGAATGGCTTCGAGCTGACGAAGAAAAGAAGCAGAAGGTACCCCGCAACAACAATTACCGACGCCGACTACGCCGATGACATAGCGATACTGGCAAATACACCCGACCAAGCCGAAACACTACTGCATAGTTTGGAACGAGCAGCCGCAAGCATAGGCCTCTATGTTAATGCACACAAAACGGAATATATGTGCTATAATCAAACGGGGGACATCTCCACTCTAGAAGGAACCCCTCTTAAACTAGGAGACAAATTCACTTACCTAGGAAGCAGCGCCGAATCAACCGAAAAGGACATCGAAACCAGGTTAACGAAAGCATGGACAGCTATCAATAGGCTATCGATTATATGGAAATCAGTCCTAACCGATAAAATGAAACGCAGTTTCTTCCAGGCAGCGGTCACATCGATACTGCTATATGGCTGCACTACATGGACGCTAACAAAACGGCTAGAGAAGAAGCTAGACGGCAATTACACAAGAATGCTACGTGCAGTCTTGAACAAGTCCTGGCGGCAACACCCCACAAGACACCAACTGTACACCCACCTGCCCCCTATCACGAAAACTATTCAAGTTAGACGAGCCAGACATGCAGGACACTGCTGGAGAAGCAGGGACGAACTCATAAGAGATGTACTCTTATGGACCCCCACACATGGCCGTGCAAAAGCAGGACGACCAGCACGAACATACATTCAGCAGCTATGTGAGGATACGGGATGTTGTCCTGAAGACCTACCTAGGGCGATGAACGATAGGGAAGAGTGGCGAGAGAGGGTCAGGGATATTCGTGCTACCAGCGTGATATGATGATGATGATGATGATAGATGCAAGCAATCTGAGATAGACTGATAGATATGAACATAAGATGGATAGATATGAACATGACATTTTATATATATATATATATATGTTGAGAGAGGTATATATATATATATATATATATATATAGAGTGAGTGAGTGTGTGTGTGTGTGTGTGAGAGAGAGAGAGAGAGAGAGGGGTATATATATATATATATATATATATATATATATATATATATTTAAAGAAATAGGTGATCAGTCTGTGAGAGATATGAACATCGTCAGATAAACAGACTCGAATTTGAGATTGAGCTTAGTTTAGTTTGATAAAAGGCCGAACGTTTGGGGAATCAAATGAAAATCTGATTCCCTATCAATAGTCTGCTAGCCTATCTCACAAACCATTACGTCATGTAATTATTACTATATAAGTTAGAAAGATAGATTGTTAGATCGATCTATATAGAATTCAGTTCATAGATAGACGAAAACAGAAAGCAATTGATAGAAGCAAATTGAATGTAATAGATAGATAGATAGATACGAACAATATATATATATATATATATAAGTTCAAACACACACACACACACACACACACACACACACACACACACATACGTTAAGAGTGGTTTTACTGTGAGTGAAAAGACGAAGGTATAACAAGTAGAACTGAAGCGTGCTTTTCCTAATGGTAATTCACCAGGTGATTTTTCTAAGAACTGTAGATGAGAGTGCTTTTCCTAATGGTAATTCACCAGGTGATTTTTCTAAGAACTGTAGATGAGAATTCTGCTATTGTCATTTGTTATCAAAGGCTGGATATGTCAACCATGTAAAATCCTAAATATCAGGAAGTTTTATAACTTTTGTTACCACTTCGTTCTCAGGTCATTCGTGTGTTGTTTGTAGTGAAGTATGCCGATCAAGTCCTGAAGTGCAATGACACATAAAAATACATAAAAAGGATAATCCACTAATGGATCTCATTAAACTTGTACAGAATTCAAGACGATGTTTGTACGGTAGTTTTCATGGTAAAGACGGTTATCAACTGTCAACATGTGGCAGTCATTGTACATATATATATATATATATATATATATATGTGTGTGTGTGTGTGTGTGTGTGTGTGTGAAAAATTATTAGATAGATAAACAGATATCAACCAACAGTTATTGTTGATGAAATCAAAGATACGAACAGACAAGTGGTGCATCCAATAGGTTTCCAGACTTTTTTGTACAGGTATTTAAAATTCTCGAAGACTCTTGAAAATTCAGCCTGTTATTGTTATACATCTTATGAGATGACAGACCAATTTTTATGATTTCAGCTTCAAATGAACAGCTACAGCAGCAATTGGAATACACCCTACTAAAGCCTGATTATCACACCTGGAGAATATCAAAAATGAAATCTGACACTTTAGAAGAACAAAATGCAATAAAGTTCTGTTTTAAACTTGGAAAAAATCCCACAGAAACGTTTGGAATGCTTCAAACTGCTTTTGGACCATCTTACATTAATCGAGCATCAGTTTCTGAGTGGCATAAGAGATTCAAGGAAGGCAGGGAGTCTGTGAGAGATGATGAGAGGTGTGGGAGGAGTAAGGAAGTCAATACACCAGAGTTGATTGGCCAAAGGGTTAGGGTTAGGGTTACTATGTTGAAGTTTTAAGGGAGTTCAGGAAGAGATTCCTAGGGAAGAGGCCAGCATTCTTCAAAAGTGGCATTTTCACCAGGACAATGCATCAGTTCACAACACGATCCTTGTCACAGACTATTTGACCAAGATGGGCATCAAGACAGTTCCTCAGCCTCCTTATAGTCCAGACCTTGCTCCCTGTGACTTTTCGTTATTCCCTAGGCTCAGAGGCTGTCGTTATGAGACAATTGAGAAGATGAAAGAGGCTGTGAAGAAGGTCATTGACACGCTCACACAAGAGGACTTCGATGGGGCCTTCCAGAAATTGTTGGAACGGTACAGCAAGTGCATTGCACCCGAAGGAGGTTACTTCGAAGGGGACTAGAGTTTCATGTATGTACTATCAATAAAGGTGATCATGCGCAAAAAGTCTAGAAACTTATTTGATGATCCTCGTAGATAGGGAGGAAAAGACATGGATTGATAGACAGAAAATTAGAAAGGAAAAGACTAAGGGATAGATAGATAGTATGAGTGTGTGTGATAGAGAGAGAGAGAGAGAGAGAGAGAGAGAGAGAGGTCCCCGTGGACTTTCTCGAAACCTATGTATGGCACTAGACCATGGTGTCTAGTTCAAGCCATAACCCGGCATACGTGCCCGGACCCTCATTTGGGTTCGTGAAACTGCTTGCCTCACCAGGCTCACATTGCACCAAGACATTGCACCAAGTAGCCAATGAGCAGCATAGACCAGCAGGGTTCGAGTCTCGACTCGTTCCCGATCTTCCCCACCCCTTTATCCCCACTTTAATCGGCCTTCGGGCTTTTGACCATGTGTCAAGTCGATTCTGGTGGGAGGCAGCGACAAATAAATAAACAGAGAGAGAGAGAGAGAGAGAGAGAGAGAGAGAGAGAGAGAGAGAGAGAGAGAGAGATATTGCTCATATGGAAATAGATAAATAATAATCTGATACTGTCAACTCATTATTAACATGATGTAACTATAAGAAAACAGAATTTGTAGTTTTTTTCTCAGTATTTACGTTTATTTTTTTCCACTGTATCAATTAAGAATATATATATATATATATATATATATATATATGATGTAACTATATATATATATATATATATATATATATATACATATGATGTAACTATAAGAAAACAGAATTTGTAGTTTTTTTCTCAGTATTTACGTTTATTTTTTCCACTGTATGAATTAAGATTATATATATATATATATATATATATATATATATATATAAGTGAGTGTATGTATGTGTGTGAGTATGCGTACATGATGTGGCGGGGGTAGAAGCATATAAGTGAAATCATTTGAAGACTTGTATTTGACTTGCACTCCCACTTCTGTGTGTATATATATATATATATATATATAAATGCATATATATGTATGTGTGTGTGTGTGTGTGTATGTGTTTGTGTCGCGCGCAGGAATGTATGTGTAGTGGTATTGCTACTCACTGGTCAGTAAGGTGTGGAGGTCAGTAACTAGGCTCTTGGCTGGAAACTGTCGTCGGGCTTTTCCACTTTCTTTCTTTCACTCTTTCTCTTTCTTTTTCTTTTTCTTTTTCTTCTACGACTTCCGGCCATGAAGGGCGCCTTGAATAGCTTGAGTCTGGCAAAACATTGTCGACATTAAACCAAAGTCGCTATCGCATCTATCTTGTTAATTCGACGGCGTTGGAGTGCCACTCGTTTGATGGCTCCAGCGTGTCAAGTCTGGGTCACTCTCAGCTGAAGGATTACCCAACCACTCGGGAGTGTGGCCGTCAGGGGACTGCTCGAACCCTGGGCTGGCAAACCGGCATACAGAAACTCGTTATTATTGGAACTTGAGTGATAAGTGCAAAACACACACACGCACGCGCTTTATCTCTCTTCCAAACTATCTCTCTTCTAAACTCTGTCTCTCTCTTCCAAACTATCTCTCTTCTAAACTCTGTCTCTCTTCTAAACTCTGACTCTCTCTTCCAAACTATCTCTCTTCTAAACTCTGTCTCTCTTCTAAACTCTGACTCTCTCTTCCTAACTATCTCTTTCTCTCTCTTGTATGCATTTCTCTCTCTCTCTCTCTATATATATATATATATATATAGGTAGTCTCAATATACATGGGACCCAAGTGACTGCAAATATTTCTATAAATATTAATGCTGAGTTCTTTTTTTTGTTTCAGATTTGAAAATTGTATACTATAACAACTATTAATCCTCGATCACAAGAGAGGAAAATATTTTGCGTCACTACAAGTGGGTAGAGTGTTCGCCAGTGGTCCGGGAGACCTGGGTTCAATCCTAGGTCACGTCATACCAAAGACTTTAAAAATGGTACTTGACACCTCCTTGCTTAACACTCAGCAATATAAGGTACGTATCAAGGGTAAAGTGGAGCAATCCAAGGAGAGGAGTAGCGCCCTCTCATACACCTCGGTGTAGTAGCTATTGAAAAGGGAGCCTTCTGGTCGCCCTCGACTACGGGCGCCAATTTTACTTACTTTTACTTATTTGGAGACAGACTCATTCAAAAATGTCACTAACGCAATGGCGGTCATCTGAAAAACGTCATGTAAAAAATGCATCCTTTGAGCTAGAGACATTAAATCAATATTTGTTTTAAATTGCTATTATATCCACTTCCAGAATATGCAATCTTTTTTTTGAATTTCTTGTCTCAGTAATAAATCATTATTATATTAATGAGTTGCATCTATTTTGTGACACCCTGTATGTAGTCTCATAGTGTGTGTAGTCTCATAGTGTGTGTATAGTTGATATATATATATATATATATATATATAGAGAGAGAGAGAGAGAGAGAGAGAGACTGCGTACACATATGCACTAATGTGTAGTACACACAAGCACATACGCGTACACACAGACATATATATGGACTACATACACACTCTTTCTCTCTCACACACAAACACACACACTTTGTTTCTTTCTCTTTTGGATGTATGTTTGTGTCTGTGGTCAATATATATATATATATATATATATATATATATATATATATATATATATATGTGTGCGTGTGTGTGTGGAGAGAGAGAGAGTGTGTTTTCATAGATATGCCAAAGTAATGACAAAATATTACTCCAAATAAAAGAAACATTTTTATAGATAGATTTAAGCCAAAGTTGAATAAAACATGAATTATATACACACACACACATATATAAACAAACATACACACAAAAATTATAAGAAAAAATTATTTGTAAAATATAATTACATGTAAATTTCAAACTACACGACCATAAAAAAGCTCAACACACACACACACACACACACACACACACACACACAAGAAGAAATAATTGTAAGGGAAAGCCGAAACCATTCTAACACACACACACACACACACACACACACACAAATATATCAAATATGAAAGACCAATAAGGGATGAACATACTAAGGTAGACACACTCGAAGAAAAAAAAAGAAAGGTGCGACCTCTATATACACTCATAACCAACTGAAAACTATTCAAACTTCAAACATGAATGAGTACATGTCTCATTGAGTGCCTCATTCACAAGGCCTTGTGCCATATATGTTCTCAAATGAAAGCAACAAGCAGGAAACATACAGGTATGTAAGAATGAAATAGATAAAAAAAATCTTTAAAAAATATAAATCTCTTCGTTGACCTATTCCTTTTAAAATATTTCTTTCTCTCTTTGGAACTACAACGAAAATATTTTTCACACACACACACACACACACACACACACACACACACACACACACACACACACACACACATATATATATATATATATATATATATATACGCGTATGTGTGTTTGTGTGCGCGCTCGCAATCACACGCCGCATATATATATATATATATATATATATATATATATATATATACATTTTTTTAAAGATTTATAAAAATTTAGGTCCAGCAAATATTTAAAAGTATTCATAAACATTATTTTTAATCAATAATTACGACATTTAAAGACTTGTTAGAACTTAGGTCTTGCAAATATTTAAAAGTATTAAAAAATATTATTTTTAACTTATAATTACAACGTTTAGAGATTTATAAAAACTTAGGTCTTTAAATGTCGAAATTATTAATTAAAAATAATATTTTTGAATACCTTTTACATATGTATATGTATTCATTAGCATGATTTTCATAAAAAAATAACCGATTTATTTATGTGTTAATTAGCATTTCTACGAAGGATGAGAGTAACACTAAGTTCTGTTAAAGGTCAAAATTTTTCTTATTTCCCAGCCTAGGACCAGAGTTTAAGATACGTGTACTCGGATAAAAGTTTTACAAACAAGCATGTTTATGTTTGTTTGTGTGTATGTGCTTGTATGTGTGTGTGAGTGTGTTTGTGTGCGCGCCTGTGGCAC
Source organism: Sepioteuthis lessoniana (assembly GCA_963585895.1). Lineage (NCBI taxonomy): Eukaryota > Metazoa > Mollusca > Cephalopoda > Myopsida > Loliginidae > Sepioteuthis > Sepioteuthis lessoniana. The sequence continues at coordinate 93,468,805 of OY757907.1, forward strand.
ACATATATATGAAGGTAAGAAAATGTTTTTAATTCCTATTTTATGAAAATTCAAAATTGATTGTTTCTTCTTGTGTATCTTCATATTTTGGTATTTTTCTAGAAACAAAAACTAATAAACAACCCCCATATATATATATATATATATATATATATATATAGAGAGAGAGAGAGAGAGAGAGAGTAGAATGATCACAAATGATCCGGGAGACTTGGGTTCAATCCCAGGTTGCGTCATACCAAAAGACTTTAAAAATGGTACTTCATACCTCCTTGCTCAACACTCAGCAATATAAGGTACATATCAAGGGTAAAGTGGAGCAATCCAGGGAAACGAGTCGTGCCCTCCCCAACATCTCGATGTAGTAGCTATTGAAGCCTTCTGGTCGCCCTCATCTACGGTCGCCAACTTTACTTATATATATAAAGTTATACGGTTTGCCATATTTTTAAATAAAAAGTTCTCAATGTCTTGGGTAATGGCCCATGTGCTAGACTGTGGCCTAGACGTAAGTGAGTTCGAACTCCAGTCACGTTCACTTTCAGACTAATCATCATCATCATCATCATATCGTGCCGCCAGCACGGATATTCCTGACCCTCTCTCGCCACTTCTCCCTATTATTCATCGCCTCTGGCAGGTCTTCGGGGTTACATCCTGTGTCCTCACATATCTGCTGTATGTATGTTCGAGCTGGTCGTCCTGCTTTTGCTTGGCTATATGGGGGTCCATAGGAGTTCATCACAGCAGTGTCCAGCAGTGTCCTGCGTGTCTGGTTCGTCTAACTTGTGTAGTTTTCGTGATGGGAGGCAAGTGGCCGTATAGTTGGTGTCCTGTGGGGTGTTGTCGCCAGGACTTGTTCAATATTGCTCTCAACATTCTTGTGTAATTGCCGTCTAGTTTCTTCTCCAGCCGTTTAGTTAGCGTCCAAGTAGTGCATCCATATAGCAGTATCGATACAACCGCTGCCTGGAAGAAACTGCGTTTCATTTTATCGGTCAGGTCTGATTTCCATATGATCGAGAGCCTATCGATAGCTGTCCATGCTTTCGTTAGTCGTGTGTCGATGTCTTTTTCGGTTGATGAGACGCTACTTCCTAGGTAGGTGAATTTGTCTACTAGTTTCAGAGAGGCTCCGTCTAGTGTGGTAATGTTGTCTGTTTGGTTGTAACACATATATTCAGTTTTGTGTGCATTGACATGGAGGCCTACGCCTGTTGCGGCCCGTTCCAAACTATGCAGTAGTGTCTCTGCTTGATTAGGCGTATTCGCCAGTAACGCTATGTCATCAGCGTAGTCGGCGTCGGTGATTGTTTTTGCGGGGTACCTTTTGCTTCTTTTCTTCGTCAGCTCGAAGCCATTTTCTCTGATTTTGTCGATCGAAGTTCTAAGCACGTACTCTAGACAGAAGATAAAGAGATATGGAGCTAGCGTGTCTCCTTGTAGTACTCCTGCAACAATGTCGACCAGCGATGGATTCAATAGTGTTACTGTTGTGCTTCTGCAAGGCATTAAATAACCCACGAAGGTTGATATGCTATTAAACAAAGAAACCAAACAAACCACAAATGTCTGTCATAGACTATATTCAGATCTGAATGAATAACATATATTATATAATTGCGGAAGGATCTTTTTTTAATATTATCATTTTTCGTTGGTTATATCTTATCATTCGGTTTGGTTAAGCTTAGAACTGTTCAGCTTAGTACACGTGCAGGTGCACACATTGAGTGCAGGTGTTCACGCTCGTGCACGGAGGATGTGACAATCACAAATGTCATAATAAAAACACTAGATAGGAAATTGGACTGGGGTGTGAATGACGTCGTGCCCGGAAGCGATGGGCTGAGAATTTTGGTGATTTTTGAAAAAAAGCAGTTAGTTGAGATCGGACGCTGGGCGAAGAGAGTTGAGATTAGAAGCTGAACGAGGCGAGTTCGGTTTGTGACCTACGGGATCCGCCGTGCGTTTGTTGGGTCAGATGGAACGGTCAGCATAGAAAAAATTGTGTTTCTCTCTCCTCGTGTCGAAAGACTAAACTCAAAAAGTCAATAAACGTTTCGTACCTGAACAAAGAGAGTCGTCAGTGTTTCGCGTATTTCGGTATTTCCATGCATCTGGCCGTATGTTACACATAAACATAGACATAATGGGAGCTTTTGGTGTGATAATCAATAGGCAAGAAACTGACAGTCTCCAAGCACCATTGGCACCGTGCCTGTGCAATTCAGACTTTCACTCACGCATGCACGCACGCACGCACACACACACACACACGTATATATATATATATATATATATATTAATGAGTTAATGGATGAATATGATCAATTAGATAGATCATTTCATAATGAAGATTTGAGATACTCAAAATAACAGAGCGGTTTTATTTGCAGTCTTTTCTTTTCTTTTTGTTTTTGATATTGCACACAGGAAAAATTGTTGATTGCACTTGGCGTATTCTACAATCCCAGCTGACTGGCGCTTCATCATCAGATTCAGTTTAGTCACATACCCAGGAGACTCGAGTCTTATTTTTCTCAATGTGATTGACATTCAGTCACTGCCTTTTTGCTCCTTTAAGTTAAAAAGGGTCGGATGTTTGTTTGCCCCGAGAGCAATTTGTTGAATACAGTTTCAAGTTCATCTGGTAATACCACTAAACGAGTTCTTCCCGTGGGACACATAGCAAAACTTCTAAATTAGGTTTTAAAAAGAAAGAACAAAAATAAAATAAATTGATTGAATAGAATGAATTTAAGTAAAAGATTGTTAATATTATATATATATATGTGTGTGTGTGTGTGTGTGTGTGTGTGTGTGTGTGTGTGTGTGTGTGTGTGTGTGTGTGTGGATAGATAGATATTATAAATTTATATATCTGTTTCGAGAGTACCTTCCGAAAAACAAAAATAATTCTTACATTGGTTATACAACCACAACATTATCTCGTCGTCTCACTTATCACCTTTCTGAAAATAGCGCCAAAAAACAACATTAATTATAAAACACGACAATAGCGCTAACCAACTTACATCTTCTGATGTAAGGAATTTTCTCATCGAAATACAATAATTATATTTAAAAACAATTATAAAAATCGATAACAAATCCTAGAAGCAATAAGAATAGAAAATTAAAAAAACAAACATAAATAAAATAGCATTTGACACAGGCACCAACGTATTAAATATTTTTAATAACTAAAAATCCCTATCTCTATTATTAAACCCTATTTCCCACCGATCGTTTTAAAACAAAACACTGAAAACGTTCCAACCGATAACTTCAAAACAAAATGCTACAAAGAATTAGAACAGTAAAAACTCAAAAGTCAACTCAAAACTACACTACCCCTGACAACGACCAAAAGTATGGTCGAAAGCGCTTGGGCAGAAGATATAGGAGAATTCCTTTACCATCTAGATCTCGACACAAGAAAAATAATGAAGCTTGAAAAAATTAAAAAAACATAATAAACAGTGTTCCATCGTCTTTAACAAAATTTGCTTGATTAATAACTTACTGCCTAAATTTACCCTCTTTAATATATATATATATATATATATATATATATATATATATATATATATACCAACCCTGACGAAAAAGCAGGAAGCGACACAAGGTCCAATTTTTAAGTGGAGTTTGATAGATTTGCATTCAGAGTTTTCCTTCTCTTAGACCGGTTGCCATACGAAGTTTAAAGAGCCCAGTCTGTGCAAGTATTTTTCCTATAGCTGGAGCGAGAATAGTTTGATTCATAAATTTCCCAAGGATATTAGCTCTATGTGAACTGCACACAGACTAGTCCAGGATTTGAATTCGGGTCGCTGTGTCCATTTCCTTTGACGGGAACAACTTCATCATGTGTTTGTATGTATATATTTATGTACTTTGGTGTGTGTGTGTGTGTAAAGAAGATGATATATAAAAAAAAGTTTTTGCTTCGTATACAAATATTAATTCCACCTTATTTAACTTGTTTCTAGAACTCATTTCTTTTTAAATTAAAAAAAATCTTTTGCAGGCTCGTTTAAGAATGTTATCAAACAAATGTTTTTTTATAAACCATATATCTAATATATATGTATAGACAGGATTTGGCATTGAATAACCTACAAAGGTTGATATGCCATAAAATCGAACCAAACCAAACTATTACTCTCAAGTCCACTCTTACCCGTTATGATAGTATCTGTTAGGGTTCCATCTAAGAGTCAAATAAAACTATTTAACAGCTTACTATACTTTAAACCGGGACATTGGCCCAGCGGTTAGAGTGTTCGCCAATGGCCCGGGAGACCTGGGTTCAATCCCAGGTCGAGTCATACCAAAGACTTGAAAAATGGTACTTGATACCACCTTGCTTAACACTCAGCATTATAAGGTACGGTTCAAGGGTAAAGTGGAGCAATCCTGGGAATGGAGTAGCGCCCTCCCCTACACCTTGGTGTAGCTATCGAAAAGGGAGCCTTCGGGTCACCCTCGACTATGGTCGCTAACTTATACTTTAAACCAATTAACTGTGTCCTAACAAATGATTAATATTAAACTGAATTGGTATTAGATAGCAATACTTGAAACGATTTAAATGTGTGCAGATATAACTATTAGTGTTAGATAGCAATACTTGAAACCAGTCAAATGTGTGCAAACAAATGAGCTCTGGTTCTTTTAAAGATGTTTCCAACAAGCTATTCGTTTACAAATTATATATATATATATATGCGTGTGTGTATAAGAAGAGTTTTGCATTAAATAACTTACGGAAGTTGATATACCATTAAATCCAACCAAACAACTAAAGATCCAGGACTGGAGCTTCACCTTCAGATGCAGTTTACTCTCATACCATTGAAGTCTCGTTGAAGTGGGGGATTTTTTTCTTCTTCTGGAGTCTAGTTGAAGTATTCTACTGTCTCAGTCGACATGACAGCAATACACATATTGATATTGTCATTGATGTTACTATTTACCAACCCCTCCGCTAGGGCAGGATATGACACAAGGTCAATTTTTAAGCGGAGTTTAACAGGTTTTGAATTCAGAGTTTTCCTTCTCCTAGACTAGTTGCCTCACCAAGGCTGAAGAACCTAGTCCGTCCTACTATTTACCCATAGCTGGAGGGAGAATAAGGGGGTTCATACCTTTCCCAAGGGTATTTGCCCGAAAGTGAACGTAATAGCGCGACTGGAGTACGAACTCGCGTACTACGATTCCGCAGTTCATCGCTTTAACCATTACACCACGAGGACACCCCCTAATATTGTCATTGATGTTTAGTAGATTTCGCAGAATATGGTATAAGGTCATGTGTTGAGCAGTAATGTATGAGGAGAATTTTGTTGGGCTAATCGGCGAATGAAGAAGCACTTCATACTGTGAAAAAAAAAGCACTTGATGACCAGCCTTTTGACACGTGCTTGAAGGAACAGAGTCCACTTTTTTTTTCTGGAGAAAATACACGGTCACCTCAGCCACGAGAAATACAACAACAACAACAACAACAGCAATAATAATAATAATAATAATAATGACTGACAGAGCGAATGTGTCAAGAGAAGAAGGAGGAAGAGGACTCGCCAGTATTGATGATTGCGTAGATGTATCAATATAAGAACTCGAGGACTACATTAAAAAATGGGACAAGAAAGATTATTTACAGATGCCAGTAACGACATGGACATCATAAGAACAGACAGAAAAACCACATAAACTAGGAAATTGAAACATGAAGAAAAACAACAGTACGGATAATTCAAGCAACAAACTGGTGAGATTGCACACGAGAAGGTTTGAACATGGCTCTGAAAGGGAAATCTCATGAGAGAAGATGAATCTCTTCTAATAGCAGCCCAAAACAATGCCATAAAGACCAAATGTATTAAAGCGAAAATCGATAATATTGAACAGAATTACAAGTATCGGTTATGTATAGAAAGAGATTAAATGGTAAATCCCATTGTAAAACCAATGCAGTTAACTAGCGCAATAGGATTACATGACTAAGCGCAGCTGAGTGGGTATGAAGATCTGCAGGGAATTGTGCAAGAAATTGAAATTTGATGATACTACAAAAAGGTACATACATAAATTAGACCCCGTTCTGGAGAATGAGACACTTAAAATTCGCCGGGGTATTTTTTTAGATACTAACAGATCACCGAATCGCGTCTAAGAGACCAGATATAGTTATAATTAACAAAATAAAACTTGCAGTATAGTGAACTTTGCCATCCTGGTGGACTATAGAGTAAAAATAAAAGAAAGCAAAAAGACAGACACGAACTTGGACCTAGCTAGAGTACTAAGAAAGCTATGGAACATGATATAAGTTGTAGAAAGCGCACTTGGAACGAGCCTTTGGGTCTGGAAAAAAAGACTGGAAGATTTGGAAATGAGTGGAAGAATCGAGGCCATTTAGATAATAGCATTGTTGAGATCAACCAGAATACTTGGGGGAGTCCTGCTGATCAGAAGAAACTTGGTGTCTCTCAAACTCCAGTGAAAGACCATCAGCTAATGCTTGTGTGAAAAAACTGACAAAGAGTATAATAATAATGGTGATAATAATAATCCCTTTTCTACACACATTTACCAACCCCTCCGTACGGGCAGGATGTGATACAAGGTCAGTTTTCATGCGGATGTTAACAGGTTTGAATTCAGTTTTCCTTCTTCTAGATTGCTTGCCTAAACAAGGCGAAGAAACCCAATCTGTCCTTCTATTTACCCATAGCCGGAGAGAGAATAATTGAATTCATATCTTATCCAAAGGTAATAGTGCTATGTGAAATGCAATCAACCTCGTCCAGGATTTGAATTTGTGTCACGGTATCTATTTTCTACGACGGTTGACATTACAAGACGGGCAACTCCAAAATCCCTTCGCTATATAGACTTCTTTAGGATGACACAGAGGAGTGAGCCGTCCCAGTTAATGTTCCGGAATCAGATCCTGTTTATATCCTGTTTTTAAAACTTATGACATATTATCTGCAATTTACTTGATACTGATTTAACAACTTAGTTAAATAAATAAAGGGGAAAACACACACACACACACACACACACACACACACACACACACACACACATATATATATATATATATATACACCTTTAAAAACAACAAAACCCGGTGACATTAGGATTATAAATTTATTTCCATCCTGCTATGGGTATTGATATGAATCAATAACAAAAAATTGAACACGACTTCTTCAGATCCAATGGATACAATTAATACAGCCATAATTTAATTGTTCTGACGGAATTAATCCCGACTCCGTTTTATATGGACTGAATAATACATATATATATATATATATATATATATATATATATATATATATATTGGGATGTTCGGAGACTTATGTCCAATTTCGGAATAAACTATCATTATTAAATCATTGACAAGCTCATGGTTTGCAAGCTAGACCAGCCAACCTTCACGAGTGAGTTCGAGTCTCATTGGGTGCCCAATTCATGCGGCCTCGTGCCACATCTAAGCAAAAAGCTGAGTAAATTACGACTATCATTCCTCAGTTAATGAATTTAAACAATATTTTTGAACTAATCAAAATATATGAATATCTATGCATTTCTACTATCAATCAACAAAGTTAAAACTTCAAAAAGAAATTTTTAAATGCAGTTGCTCCTTCTTTGGAACGAAATGTTTTTTTGGCGTAGAAAAAATTATTAGGAATTTCAATGTTTTTGTATAACTTGAATTTAAATATGTTCGAATAGAATTTACATAGTGTATACTATATTGCCCAAACAACCAAATTTTAATTGAACTTTCATTATTTAAGTTGTAGTCTCATATCCCAAGTAAGTGAACTTGTGCAGTGTCATCCAGGCAGCCTATGACTAAGCATTGTCATGAAACAAAATTAAGAGCAAGCATGAACTCACTTGTTTTTCTCGTGATTATGGACTTGTAACTTTCAAAATCAAGTTCTGAAAGAAGTGATAGAAATTTAACGTAGAGGACACTTTAATTATTAGGAATTTGAATGTTTTTGTATAACTTGAATTCAAATTTATTCGAATAGAATTTACATAGTTTATACCGTATTTCCCAAACAACCATCATGTCGTGCCGCCAGCACGGATATCCCTGACCCTCTCTCGCCACTACTCCCTATCGTTCATCGTCTCTGGCAGGTCTTCAGGACAACATCCCGTATCCTCACATAGCTGCTGTACGTATGTTAGAGCTGGTCGTCCTGCTTTTGCTCGGCCATATGTGGGGGTCCATAGGAGTACATCACTTATGAGCTCGTCCCTGCTTCTCTAGCAATGTCTGGTTCGTCTGAGTTGGATAGTTTTCGTGATGGGAGGTAGGTGGCCGTATAGTTGGTGCCTTGTGGGGTGTTGTCTCCAGGACTTGTTCAATATTGTTTGCAGGATTCTTGTGTAATTGCCGTTTAGCTTTTTCTCCAGCCGTTTTTTTAGCGACCAAGTAGTGCATCCATACAGCAGTACCGACACGACCGCTGCTTGGACGAAACTGCGTTTCATTTTATCGGTCAGGTAATCATGTTACGCTGCTAGCATGGATTTCCCACTTTTCCCATTAGTTCCTATCATCCATTGCTTTCGGCATGTCATATAGAATGAATCCTGTATTCGTACAGAGCAGTTGTTGATATGTTTTTGTTAGTCAGACAACATTTGCACGTCCGCGTGAAAGAGTCCATAGGAGGACTTCGCTTATGAGTTCGTCCTTACTTCTGCAGCAGTGTCCCCTATGTCTCGTTCGTCTTTATCGGATGGTTTTCGAGATGGGAGTTTGGTGGCTGTAAAGCTGCTATTTTGTGCGATGTTGCATCTTACTTCTAATCTACTGAAAATGACATTTATATACAATATATATATATATATATATATATATATATATATATATATATATATATGGGAGGCTCGTTGAATAAGTTTCCTGACTTTTATCGTATGGGCACTGTTATTGATAGTACACACATGAAACTCTAGTCCCCTTCGAAGTAATCTCCCCATGCTGCAATGCACTTGCTGTACCGTTCCAACAACTTCTGGAAGGCCTCATGGAAGTCCTCTTGTGCGAGCGTGTCAATGACCTTCGTCACAGCCTCTTTCATCTCCTCAATTGTCTCATAACGACAGCCTCTGAGCTTAGGGAATAAGCAAAAGTCACAGGGAGCAAGGTCTCGACTATAGGGAGGCTAAGGAACTGCCTTGATTCCTCATCTTGGTCAAATAGTCTGTGACAAGGATGGAGTCGTGGACTGGTGCATTGGTCTGCTAGAAATATCACTGACCCGATTTGAAGAGGGCTGACCTCTTCCCTAGGAATCTCTTCATGAACTCCCTTAAAACCTCAACATAGTAACCCTAACCCTAACTGCTTGGCTAATCAACTCTGGTGTATTGACTTCCTTACTCCTCCCACACCTCTCGTCATCCCTCACAGACTCCCTGCCTTCCTTGAATCTCTTATGCTACTCAAAAACTAATGCTCGATTCATGCAAGATAGTCCAAAAGCAGTCTGAAGCATTCCATACGTTTCTGTGGCATTTTTCCAAGTTTAAAACCGAATTTTATTGCGTATCGTTCAGATTGCATTTTTGAAATTCACCAGCTGTGACAATCAGGCTTTAGTAGGATGTGTTCCAATTGCTGAAGTAGCAGTTTATTTGAAGCTGAAATCATAAAAGTTGTTCAGTCATCTCATAAGATGTATAGCAATAACATAGTGAATTTTCAAGAGTCTACGACAATTTTAAATGCCTGTACAAAAAAGTCGGGAAACTTATTGAATTCACCACGCATATATATATATATATATATATATATATATATATATATATATATATACCAATGTTGGAATTCACTTGCTCACTTCCTGGGTTTGTGGCAGATCAAATGCAGTATAATTTGAACAGTGTTCAGTATCTGTGAAAGAGCTATTATATAATAATAATTAGTAAATATATATTAGAGTGTATATATATTTAATAGCGTGGAAGCTTGTCAGCAACCATAGGTTTCAGGCCGTCTTATAAACGACACACACACAAACACACATACACACACGCATACAAAAAATGTTTTACTCTGTCTCGACTTTGGCTACACATTGTGACTTTTATATCCAGGAGACAAATTTGAATTTGCCACGCCGCGCATGTATCTTCATACACACACACACATACTGAATATCACTAATACGACCACACATTATAATACGCAAATGTAATACACACACACACACACATAAAGAGTTGTAGACAATCCTAACATTCTCTAGACTGTATTTTTCGATTTTTTCGATTTCTCCAATTTCTTTCTTTCTCTGCCTGATGATTGCCGTTTATAAGACGGCCTGAAACCTATGGTTGCTGTCAAGCTTCCATGCTATTAAATATGTGTAAAAAATAATATGTATTTACTTATCATATATATATATATATATATATATATGTGTGTGTGTGTGTGTGTGTGTGTGTGTGTGTGTGATAAGAACAAAAACGCGCACCTATAAAACGCAGTTTTAAAAAAAAATAATGAAATCAGTGATTTATCAGATTTTAATAGAACTTTAATTATTTAAGTAACAAATGATGAAATTAAAAAAAATATATATAAATATTGATAAATAGATAAAGTATAACTTAAAATTCTGAAGACATGTTTTATTTTATTTGTTTCCTTTTCACGTTTTTTGCATTTTAATTATTTGAAAAGGTTATTAATTATGTAGAGTCCTGAATTTTACAGATTTTAAAGATCTTTCCATAAAAATAGTTGTTCAATTTTCTTTTTTCTTTTTTTTTATAATGTTATTTTTTGTTTATATGTGACTTTTTTTTTTCAAGATTCAAGGAAGACAGAGAGTGTGTGAGGGATGATGAGAGGTGTGGGAGGAGTAAGGAAGTCAGCATATCAGAGTTGATTGGCCAAAGGGTTAGGGTTAGGGTTACTGTGTTGAGGTTTTTTTAATGGTTTTTAAGGTGGGGGTTCTGTGAATATTTCCGTAAAAATGACACAAGAAGGAAGTGGAACGTTTCACTGATTTATTCAATAAGTTACGTTTAGAGATGATAATGAATGAACCACTGGATATGCGATGATAAGTCTCCCGTTCTACCACTCCGTGATCTTCGTCAAATGTGTGATGGCCGACCTGCTAAACCCAAGGGCGATCACTCCTTAGTCAGTCAAAAGGGAAGTAATTATTTTTCTTAGGATTGATCCTAACAGGTTTTAAGGGAGTTCATGAAGAGATTCCTAGGGAAGAGGCCAGCACTCTTCAAATCGGGTCAGTAGCATTTCCACCAGAACAATTCACCAGTCCACAACTCCATCCTTGTCACAGACTATTTGACCAAGATGGGAATCAAGACAGCTCCTCAGCCTCCTTATAGTCCAGAACTTGCTCCCTGTGACTTTTGGCTATTCCCTAAGCTCAGAGGCTGTCGTTATGTGACAATTGAGGAGATGAAAGAGGTTGTGACGGAGTTCATTGATACGCTCACACACGTGGACTTCGATGAGGCCTTCCGAAAGTTGTTGGAAGGGTAGAATAAGTGCATTGCAGGTGGAGGAGATTACTTCAAAGGGGACTTGAGTTTTATGTATGTACTGTTAATAAAAGTGCCAATACGAAAAAAGTCTGGAAACTTATTTAATGATCCTCGTGTATATATATATATATATATATAATGATAAATAAATATATTAGATATATATATATTTAATTCCATGGAATTTAGACTACAACCTCTGGGTTTCGTGGAGTTTTTTACAAAACAACAATTATCAGGCAGTTAAGAAAATGAAATGAATCGAATTAGTGACAACCAACACTGTGATAATATATATATATATATATATATATATATATATATATATGGAAATTAACCACAAACTAAAGAAACGATTGCATCATCATTTTAATGTTTCAAGTGCCTTCTCTCCTGCATTCCCTCGACCTGCCCACTTAGCCCGGCCTCCTTAATGTTTGGACGAAAGTGATGCTTTGATGACTAACTCCACTTTTACTTACTATCAGACATATCTAAATGCCAACTTCTCTACATTTATTTGTTTGGTGTAATGTCTCCTGTTATTATTTTGATATTAACTGAATGAATTCCGTATTTTATGGTTAAGAGTACATTAATACATCAGGTTAAAAACGATTATCTAAATGTTTTAGTTTTGTCCATCTGGCTAAAATTCTCATTAGGTTTGTCTGACTTGTAATCCAGTTGATCCAAGCAAGATTTTATTAGACAATATTCTTAAATTGATCTAACTGAATAAAGCAACTTCCAAACATATGCATGTTTGGTTATTTTTTTTATAATCTATTTAATTATTACATTAACTTCGTGAAATCACTTTGGAATCACTTCGGATGAAAAGAACGTGTCATTTTCTTTACAGTCCAACATTGGTGAAAAACCCCAAGGCAGTTAAGATCCTAGAGACCGTCATCCTAAACTGCCACTTTTCTCAATTGGCCACGGATTCAGTCTATTTGTCTGTCTGTATGTTTTTATGTCCTCACACACACACACATATATATATATATGTGTGTGTGTGTGTGTGTGTGTATGTATGTATGTATATATATAAGTAGCGACTCTTGGTCATCAATGTTACTTGGGCTAATATATTTAACATAATTTACTATATGCATGATTTAGAATTGAGGAAGAATTTTAGCATCTATTTTTTCTAAATAAAATTCATCAAATCTCTGTGTCGGTGCAGGTTTGCACTGTTGATACTTGACAACTGACCATTCTAAAAAGATCCCCATAAAAACAAAAACAAAAACCACCCCGAAAAAAACAAAAAACAAAACTCTTTACTTATTTCTTTGGTTCAGAAAAGCACCTGTCGCAGTAGCCACAAGACTCTTTGATGTTCACCGCCCAATGTTTGGGTCTACGGAATAGATTACAGCCCCCACCCCACATACACACAAGAAAACACAGAACTTAGAATTTGTTGGGCCCCGATGTTGTTTATCAAATTTTCCTTTTATGATATGATAAATAGAAAAATCATTAGTAGTAAAAATTTAACTGCTAAGTTGAAACAAAAACGTATATTTTGAAAATATTTTTCTAAGATTATTTTTAATCATTTGAGCTAGCAATCTATTTGTCTAATGTTGTTAAAAGGATTGTGTTTGTTTTTTGTAGGGATTTTATGGGTTCGAAAAAATAAGCCATGTTATTTATTTAGAGGTCATAACTAGGACACTCGTTAGGGGAGTCTTACCTCTCTACTGAGAAGCAGTCAGTGTATTCTGTTGCCCCAGTCGACTGGACCATCTGTTAATTTTAAAAGTAAAAATATTTCTATTTCCAACAATTCAGTTTAGCATAAGTATACAGTTTAATACTATTTGACCCATAGATAGGGCCCTATTAAGAGTTACCACTCCAGGTCAGAGTAGACCTGAGAACGATGGCAATGAAGGGGTTATTCGCATTCCCCAAAGCTCCAGCATTACTAGAACCTCACCATCAGATTGTTTTGTGTCCTATCTAGGACACTCGTTGAGGAAGCCGTAGTCCTCTGCAGAGATGCAGTCGGCGTCTTCTGCAGCCTCAGCCGACTGGGTCAAACTGATCTAGGAAAAGGAAAACTGAAAACTGTTGTAGACTGGTAGAAACCTATTCCTGTCTAGACGTACTACATGAGTAGCTCCTCGCCCGGCCGACTAAAACTGGGTTATCCACACAGTCAGCGAGGCTTAGAATATGCTGTTTGTGTTCCCCCGGCCCTTGCAAAGCGATTAAAAAAAACTCCGAATAAAGGAGTGTTATGGGCATGACATTAAATCATCGGATGGTGAGGCTCTAATTCCGGAGAGCTGGAGAGTGTGGAGGAGCTGTATATGAATTATCAACGAATAATTTGTATGTTACAATATTTTTAAATGGGTTCACTGGTAAATGCTTACAAGCATTGCCATCTAACACTAATATATCGATTTAATATTAATCATTAGTTAGATGATGATGATGATGATGATGATACCTAATCCCGGCCAGAAGACCAGACCTCATAACAATCAACAAAAGAAAGAGAATCTGCAAAATTGTTGACTTTGCTGTCCCGGCGGACCACATAATAAATTTGAAGGAAAGTGAAAAGAAGGATAAGTACCTCGACCTTGCTAGAGAATTGAAAAAGCTATGGAACATGAAAGTAACGATTGTGCCAATTGTTATTGGTGCGTTAGGCACAGTAACTAAAGGATTATTAAAGGGCCTGGAGGACTTGGAAGTTGGCGGGCGGGTAGAGACTGTCCAAACGACAGCATTGCTGAGGACGGCCAGAATACTGAGACGAGTCCTGGAGACTTGAGGAGACTTGCTGTCACTCAAACCCCTGTGAAAAAACCATCAGCTACTACTGATGTGAAAAACTCTAGAGGAGTAAATAATAATAATAATAATAATAATAATAATAATAATAATAATAATAATAATAATAATAATAAAAAAACAAAAAAAAACTACAACAATAATCAGTCACATTAGAATAATAAATTTATTTCCTTCCTGTTAAAAAGAATTCACTAGACTTCTTCTGATCAAACAAGAAAAGTCCATTTTTTATTTGATTTGATTTGAAGATGGAAATAAATTTATTATATTTATGTGACTGATTGTCGAGGGTTTTTTTTTTTTTTTTTTGAAGAGAAAATAATTTGCGTTGTGGATTTTATTTACATTCAGCTCTTGACCGGGATTACTTAAATTTAATATTCTATTTTTGAATATTTTATTGTTCCTGCTTGGAATTGTTCCCAACTCCAGGTTTACTGGTTTAAATAGTCTTATATATATATATATATATATATATAAATAGTCTTATATATTTAAATAGTCTTATATATATATATATATATATATATATATATATATATTTGTAATATTTTATTATAATGATAATAATAATAATGATAATAATAATTAACAAGAAAGAGAACCTGTCAAATTGTGGACTTTGCCATTCCGACTGACCCTAAAGTAAAACTGAAGGAAAACAAAGAGAGAGATTAATTCCTAGACCTTGCTAGAAAACTGAAAAAACAAGGGAACATGAAAGTGCCGGTGATAACTTTTGTAATTGGCGCGCACGGTACAGTCACAAAAGGATTGGTACTGGGTCAGGAGGATTTGGGAATATGACGACAAGTGAAGACCATCTAAACAACAGCATGGTTGAGATCTGCCAGAATACTACGAAGAGTCCTGAAGGCTTGAAGAGACTTGCTGTCACTTAAACTCCAGAGAGAAACCATCTGTTTATGCTGGTGTGAAAAACTCGAAAAGGAGTAAATAATAATTCTATTTGATGCTAATCATTTGTTTGCCCTGTGTTAAATAGTTACAAGTATGGTTATTTAATGGTTAAAGTGTTTGCTAATAGCCCGGGAGACCGGGGTTCAATCCCAGGTCGAGTTATACCAAAGACTCAAAAAATGGTATTTAATGCCTCCTTGCTTAACACTCAGCATTAAAAGGTACGGAAGAGGGTAAAGTGGGTCAATCCTGGGAAAGGAGTAGCGCCCTCCCCTACACCTTGGTGTACTAGCTATCGAAAAGGGAACCTTCGAGTTACCTTCGACTACAGTCCCCAACTTTACTTACTAACATCTATTTTTAACTATTCGTATCTACTACGAATAAATTATACTCAGCAGTATGGATTCAAATAACTAATAATCCTTAGTGAATAATTGAACAGTTCTATTCGACTCATTGATGGGACCCTAACAGGTACTACCACTCCAGGTAAGAATGGAACTGAAAGTAATGTCAATGAAAGGGTACTCCACATTCCACAAAACCCTAGAACTGGAATCTCACCATCAGGTGAAGTCTAGTGTCATATTTAGGACTCTATAGGCACAGTCGGCTGGAGCTGCAGAATAAACCAGCTGTATTTCTGCCGAAGGGAAGACCCCCCCCACCACCAACGAGTGTCCTAGAAATGACTCTAAACAATCTGATAGTGAGGTTCCAGTAATGCTGGAGTTTTGTGGAGTGCGGTGTTCCTCTTTATTGCGATTACTCTCAGGTCCACTCTTGCTCTGAGTGGTAGCACCTGATAGGCTCTTATCTATGATTCAAATAGAACTAAACTGTGAACTTATGCTAAACTGAATGGTTTGAAATAGAACTGTTTTTGACATTTAAACTGCTTACTTATACTTATAAGAACTGTTTGAAATAGAAGTTTTTTTCATTCAACTATGTGTAAATAAATGACTGGTGTAGAATTGAATTGTTAGTGATGCATAGCAATACTTGTAACCATTTAATTTTGTTGACTAAACTGAATAGCTTGAAATGGAAATGTTTCAGACATTTAAACTGTGTACTTATGTTAAACTGAATTGTTTGAAATTGAACTGTTTGTATGTATAAAAATGTATTAAATAAGCTACAATGGTTGATATTCCATCAAGCCAAACCAATCAGGACACTGTTTCGTTTAAGTAACGCAGTTAGGTTTTTAAAACGTGCGGATCAGTGAACTTTTCTGCACGATTTTGTTGCGTGTGCACGTATTATTGTTGTTATAACCGTTCAAATTGTTTGCTTGCTGTTCATAGGTGTGTTAGCTTATCAGTTGCTTTCTCTCTATGAACTGGTTTGAGATGTTTTGTTTTGCTTTTTTTTGGTGACCGAATTTATCTATTATAAATAACCTGTTCGCCTTTTGTATTAACCCGGAATAATCCGTCATAGAAAGCTGGAGAGATCTTCTGACGACATCGGAAAAGAACAATAAAAAACCCAGAACTTAAGTGTCTGATACGTTTTGCATGATTGCTTACAAGTTGGTGGGAAAAAAACAATAAACCAACTTGTCGTCATGGACCGCTTTTTGATGCGTGGACTAATCAAAAGATACGTGCTATCTTGCTTTTTAGTGTAACCTTGTGCCATACATGAGTTCAGAAAGTATTCAAGGGATATCTTCGGAGTATGTATGTATTTCCCAACCCCTCCGTCAGAGCAATATGTGACACAAAGTCAGTTTTTAAGAGGAGTTTAACAGGTTTTAATTCATTTTTTTTCTTTCTCCTAGACCGGTTGCCATAGCAGGGTTAAAGAGAACCTTTTCTGGCCTACTATTTGCCCATAGCTGGAGGGAGATTCATACCTTTCCCAAGGACATTAGTTCTATGCGAAATGTTGTCAGCGTAGTCCAGGATTTGAACTCGTGTCGCCGTGTCCATTTCCTATGATGATGACCATTTCACGACAAGTTCCTTCAGTCATGGGAGTATTTACTCAAACCCCTTCACCAGAAGCAGCAGGTTTGGCTTAGATCAGTTTACTTAGTTTAATGGCATATCAACCTTTGAGGGGTATTTAATACTAAAGCCATCCTTGTAGAAAAACAGGAGTGCTACTATTCAACCCATCGAAAGGGTATTAGTCTGAAAGTGAACGTAATAGTGCGACTGGAGTTCGAACTCGCTTTCAATGGTGTCGAGTTCCAGTACGTTAACCACTTCGTTACATGAACTTCGAACAGGACGTGAGACCAGGTGAATTTTTAAGCAAGCACAGCGAGTCTGGATTAAGATTTCCTTCTGAGTTTAAAGAACCCAGCCTGGCCTATTCTTCACTTATTGTTGTAGAAAGAAGAAATTCAGAGTTTACCTTTTAGACTGGTTTCAATAACAAGGCTAAACAACCTAAACTCCCCAACTATTTACTCATAGCTAAGAGCATTAGCGCAAATTGAAACGTAGACAGCTATTTTCAGAATATAATCACGGATCGCTGACTCGATTTCCCTCGATAATAACTGTTGCGTTAAGCGCTCATCTATCTTGGGAATAAGAGTGGCAAATGTATATTTATAACATAGTATGTGACTGCAAACACTTCAGCATTTAATACATTTAATATATATATATATATATAGAGAGAGAGAGAGAGGTGCGCCAGTCTAGGAGAAGAAAACTCTGGATTAAAACTTGTCAAAATCTGCTCGTGCAGAGGGGGTTGGTAAATGCATACATATATATAAATATATATATATATATATACACACACACACACACATACACACACACACACACATATATATATATATATATATGTATGTATTAATCCTTTACTTATCAGGTGCACTTCACTGCCAGGTGTTCACGTAGAAAAACATATTCTGCATCCTTTGTATGCTTATATATATATATATATATAATACTTCAAATTATGAATAATATACAATTGCAGCTTTATTAAAACAGATACTGCAGAACACTTTGCCACACATGCACATGCACACATGAATATATATATATAATTTAAAAACAATTACAAACCCTCATTTAGCTATCATGAATTTATTTCAGCTGCCACAAATGAGACCAGCCTCATCAGATAGCCGTCACACAGTAGAGAGAACCCCACCCTTTTTTTTTTTTTTTGCTATGGACTCATCCTGGTTTTTTTTTTTTTTTAATTTAATTTTAAAAAAGAAAAGGCAGAAAGGAAAAGGAAAAGGAAAAAGAAGCAAGAAGACTTGACCAGGTCAAAAACTTGGTGCCAGCTGAAATAAATTTATCAATAGACGGTTTGTTGAGTCTGTTGTCTTTTTTTCAATTCTATGAAAATCGACTCACTAAGATTGACTCAGTGGATTTTGTAAGAATCCTTATATATATATATATATATATATATGTGTGTGTGTGGGGGGGTAGGTAGGTCTAGGTTTGGATAGCATAGACACTGTAAACGGTGCTTAGTGACTGTCAGTTTCTTGCCAATCCCATTATCGGATCATGAGCTCTTGGAGTGATGAACGCTTAGGCGAGAAACTGACAGTCACACCGCACCATTGATCGTAATTATATAATCCAAACCCAGATCTACATATCACCGATATTGACCATTTTTGCTTCATAAATAAAGCAAACTATGAAACTGTAACATATATATATATATATATATATATATATATGTGTGTGTGTGTGTGTGTGTGTGTATGTATGTATGTGTGTGTGTGTGTATTTACCAACACCCTCCGCACGAGCAGGAGGTGATACTTAGTCGATTTTAAAACAGAGTTTAACAGGTTTTATTCCAGAGTTTTCTTCTCCTAGACTGGTTGCCTAACCAAAGCTAAAGAACCCAGCCTGTCCTATCATTTGCCTATAGCTGGAGAGAGGATAATTGGATTCATGCATTTCCCAAGGGTGTTAGTGCTGCATGAAATGTAATCAAAATCGTCGAGGATTTGATCTCGTATCGCCGTGACCATTTCCTACTACAATAATCTTTACACCATGTTAAATAGTGCAGTAATTCTATTTAAAATCAACAAGTTTATCTCTAAGGGTATATGTATTTATTAAAAGAAAATAACATTAAAAAAAACGTTCAGATTGCATCTGTCCATGCCATATTTGTAAATAAACATATTTTTTAAAAAAGATGATAAGACATTAGCAAGATGCAGCTACCGTTGCTACTTGGCAAAGTCCACTTGCACCACTTGGGGGATGGTTTAAAATGTGGGAGGTATTTCTGCCACATCCTGCTGTTTAAAAACTTCATTAGAATGATATATTTGACATAGAAGTTTTTTTTGTGTGTATGAGGGCGGGGAGTAAAACACAACTTACTGGGAACATTTTGAATTCAACCACTCAAAACAATTCTCCCTTACTGTATTGATTCAAGGTCAACTCACGTAGTATAATGATTATTATAAGCTAAGTTAATAGATCATTATTAGTGAGTTCGATTCTCATTGGGAGCTTTATACATCTGGCATTGTACCTCTGCTAAGCTTTGTAAATCACTATATAGATGCAAATACATCCGTGACTTTTTACGGATAATAATTAGATAGTCTACACTATATATATATTTACCAACCCCTCCGCTCGAGCAGGATATGACATAAGGTCAATTTTTAAGCGGAGTTTAACAGGTTTGAATTCAGAGTTTTCCTTCTCCTAAACTAGTTGCCTCACCAAGGCTGAAGAACCTAGTCTCTCCTACTATTTACTCATAGCTGGAGGGAGAATAATTGGATTCATACCTTTCCCAAGGGTATTAGTGCTATGTAAAATGCAATCAGTCTCGTCGAGGATTTGAACTCGTGTTGCCTTGTCCATTTCCTACGACGATAACCATTACACCGTGGGCACCTCCAATATATATATATATATATATATATATCATCATGTCACGCTGGTAGCACGGATATCCCTGACCCTCTCTCGCCACTCCTCCCTATCGTTCATCGCCCTAGGCTGGTCTTCAGGACAACATCCCGTATCCTCACATAGTTGCTGAATGTATGTTCGTGTTGGTCGTCCTGCTTTTGCACAGCCATGTGTGGGGGTCCATAAGAGTACATCTCTTATGAGTTCGTCCCTGCTTCTCCAGCAGTGTCCTGCATGTCTGGTTCGTCTAACTTGAATAGTTTTCGTGATAGGGGGCAGGTGGGTGTACAGTTGGTGTCTTGTGGGGTGTTGCCGCCAGGACTTGTTCAAGACTGCCCGCAGCATTCTTGTGTAATTGCCGTCTAGCTTCTTCTCTAGCCGTTTTGTTAGCGTCCATGTAGTGCAGCCATATAGCAGTATCGATGTGACCGCTGCCTGGAAGAAACTGCGTTTCATTTTATCGGTTAGGTCTGATTTCCATTTAATCGATAGCCTATTGATAGCTGTCCATGCTTTTGTTAACCTGGTTTCGATGTCCTTTTCGGTTGATTCGGCGCTGCTTCCTAGGTAAGTGAATTTGTCTACTAGTTTAAGAGGGGTTCCATCTAGAGTGGAGATGTCCCCCGTTTGATTATAGCACATATATTCCGTTTTGTGTGCATTAACATAGAGGCCTATGCTTGCGGCTGCTCGTTCCAAACTATGCAGTAGTGTTTCGGCTTGGTCGGGTGTATTTGCCAGTATCGCTATGTCATCGGCGTAGTCGGCGTCGGTAATTGTTGTTGCGGGGTACCTTCTGCTTCTTTTCTTCGTCAGCTCGAAGCCATTCTCTCTGATTTTGTCAATCGATGTTCTAAGTACGTAGTCTAGACAAATGATAAAGAGGTACGGAGCCAGCGTGTCCCCTTGTAGTACTCCTGATACAATGTCGAAGTATTCTGTGTCTCCATCTGGTGATCGTACTTTTACTTTGGTATTTCTATAGAGAATCGTTATTGCCGCTACGGTTTCTTTAGGTATGCCGTACGCTAGTAGGATTTGTTCCATCTTTCCTCTGTGAATGGAATCGAAAGCATTGGTAAAGTCAACAAATATTAATGTCGCTTGTAGGTTTTATGCCCGTACACCTTCAAGGATTCTACGGATGGTTAATATTTGTGAGGTCGTGGATCTATTTCTTCGGAAGCCATTTTGGTTTTCGAAACCGCATAGAATATATGTATATATATATATATATTCTTTCTCACAAATACTTTCTATGTTCGGTTTCGGACAAATAACCTTGGGAAAGTTATGAACCCCCTTATCCTCCCAGCTATGAGTTAAATAGAACCACTACTGTTCTTCAAGAAGGATAGCTTTGACTTTAAAAAAACTTCAATGGTTGATGTGCTATTAAACAAAGAAACCAAGCCAAAATAACTTTAGAAATCTTTTTACTCCAAAAATATTAAAATACACCTTCTTAGCCAAAAAATTACCTGATGCTGGTTTAAATGTTTTACCAACAAAATGTTTACAAATCATATATATTTAATACATATGTATAAACATGATTTATCATTAAATAACCTACAATGGTTTATATGCCATTAAACCCAACCAAACCAAATCCTGTATGTTTAATATATATGTATAAACATGATTTATCATTAAATAACCTACAATGGTTTATATGCCATTAAACCCAACCAAACCAAATCCTGTATGTTTAATACATATGTATAAACATGATTTATCATTAAATAACCTACAATGGTTTATATGCCATTAAACCCAACCAAACCAAATCCTGTATGTTTAATACATATGTATAAACATGATTTATCATTAAATAACCTACAATGGTTTATATGCCATTAAACCCAACCAAACCAAATCCTGTATGTTTAATATATATGTATAAACATGATTTATCATTAAATAACCTACAATGGTTTATATGCCATTAAACCCAACCAAACCAAATCCTGTATGTTTAATATATATGTATAAACATGATTTATCATTAAATAACCTACAATGGTTTATATGCCATTAAACCCAACCAAACCAAATCCTGTATGTTTAATATATATGTATAAACATGATTTATCATTAAATAACCTACAATGGTTTATATGCCATTAAACCCAACCAAACCAAATCCTGTATGTTTAATACATATGTATAAACATGATTTATCATTAAATAACCTACAATGGTTTATATGCCATTAAACCCAACCAAACCAAATCCTGTATGTTTAATACATATGTATAAACATGATTTATCATTAAATAACCTACAATGGTTTATATGCCATTAAACCCAACCAAACCAAATCCTATATATTTAATACATATGTATAAACATGATTTATCATTAAATAACCTACAATGGTTTATATGCCATTAAACCCAACCAAACCAAATCCTATATATTTAATACATATGTATAAACATGATTTATCATTAAATAACCTACAATGGTTTATATGCCATTAAACCCAACCAAACCAAATCCTGTATGTTTAATACATATGTATAAACATGATTTATCATTAAATAACCTACAATGGTTTATATGCCATTAAACCCAACCAAACCAAATCCTGTATGTTTAATACATATGTATAAACATGATTTATCATTAAATAACCTACAATGGTTTATATGCCATTAAACCCAACCAAACCAAATCCTATATATTTAATACATATGTATAAACATGATTTATCATTAAATAACCTACAATGGTTTATATGCCATTAAACCCAACCAAACCAAATCCTGTATGTTTAATACATATGTATAAACATGATTTATCATTAAATAACCTACAATGGTTTATATGCCATTAAACCCAACCAAACCAAATCCTGTATGTTTAATACATATGTATAAACATGATTTATCATTAAATAACCTACAATGGTTTATATGCCATTAAACCCAACCAAACCAAATCCTATATATTTAATACATATGTATAAACATGATTTATCATTAAATAACCTACAATGGTTTATATGCCATTAAACCCAACCAAACCAAATCCTGTATGTTTAATATATATGTATAAACATGATTTATCATTAAATAACCTACAATGGTTTATATGCCATTAAACCCAACCAAACCAAATCCTGTATGTTTAATACATATGTATAAACATGATTTATCATTAAATAACCTACAATGGTTTATATGCCATTAAACCCAACCAAACCAAATCCTATATATTTAATACATATGTATAAACATGATTTATCATTAAATAACCTACAATGGTTTATATGCCATTAAACCCAACCAAACCAAATCCTATATATTTAATACATATGTATAAACATGATTTATCATTAAATAACCTACAATGGTTTATATGCCATTAAACCCAACCAAACCAAATCCTGTATGTTTAATACATATGTATAAACATGATTTATCATTAAATAACCTACAATGGTTTATATGCCATTAAACCCAACCAAACCAAATCCTGTATGTTTAATACATATGTATAAACATGATTTATCATTAAATAACCTACAATGGTTTATATGCCATTAAACCCAACCAAACCAAATCCTATATATTTAATACATATGTATAAACATGATTTATCATTAAATAACCTACAATGGTTTATATGCCATTAAACCCAACCAAACCAAATCCTGTATGTTTAATATATATGTATAAAAAGCATTTTGTATTAAATAACCTACTATGATTTATATACCATAAAACCTAACCCAACCAAACCAAATCCTGTATGTTTAATATATATGTATAAAAAGCATTTTGTATTAAATAACCTACTATGATTTATATACCATAAAACCTAACCCAACCAAACCAAAACAGACTATTCAACTACTATTTACCCATAGTTAGGAGAAGAATGAATCCATAACTTTCTCAAGGGTATTAGCTTGAAGTGATCCGCTAACAGTCTCGCCCACGACTTGAACTCGAATCATCGATTCCAGTTCATACGACGATTACAGTTACTCTGAACGCGCCTAGTAGCTGAGATAATTTCTTACATCCAACTAGTGTTAGGATTTCAAATGCTGATTTTCATGATCGGCTGACCGTTTTATTTCGTAAGTCTGATATAATAAGAACCTTTTTTTTTACAGTGTGCCTTATTGTGCTTAGCTTAATAAATACCAATAAGGATAACCGCTGCAACCAGCCATGTGTAAGTCATGGACATGTGTCGAGCAGGTGCTCATGGCAACGAAAAGATAAGATGAAAAAAAATGACTATGAATGTAAAGAGTTGAATGAGCGACGACGTCAGCATTAATCAACTAACAAGACAAATAGAAGCGTGGTAATGGCAGAAATCTTAAAAGGGCAGGAAACAAAACTTCTCGTTTAAATATGGTCAAGTGCTTCGATCCCCCATCCCCCGTTCCCAAGTCCTACCACCCTCAAGGCACGCAGGGGAGAGATTTACCGACCAAAAGGGCTGGGTGACTTAAGGTCAACTGCGTACCACCTGCCTCGGCACGTGCGTCTCTTCCGAAATGTTTGACTTTGAAGGTTCTCTACTTCAGAATTTCTTTCTGCTATTTTTATGTGAGAGCAGGCATAGAAGAAGGCTTCAGCAATTTTCTCTCCCCTCTCTCAGTTTCTCGACATTATGGACAATCGCCGCTTTAGAAATGACTTGCCTTATTTATATCGTCAAGTCTAACATCCTTGGGCAAATTTTGAGCACTTGGTGTTGCTTGAACAAGTTTTATTATAGACCGTTAGTTGAATATTTTCTCCTGCGATGTACTGCAAAAATTTCATAAGAACCCATTATATTATTATAACGATTATATACATATATATGCAAACTTTACCATATTTACCAACCCCTCCGCTCGGGCAGGATATGACACAAGGTCAATTTTTTAAGCGGAGTTTAACAGGTTTGAATTCAGAGTTTTCCTTCTCCTAGACTAGTAGCCTAACCAAGGCTGAAGAACCTAGTCTGCCCTACTATTTACCCATAGCTGGAGGGAGAATATTTGGATTCATACCTTTCCCAAGGGTATTAGTGCTATATGAAATGCAATCTTTACAGACGGACATATATAACAACTATTTTGTTGCTTTTCATTCATACAATAATTGTATATATATATATATATATATATATATATATATATATAGTATTAGTATTATCCGGTCCTGTTAAACTAGAGTTGGGAGTAATTCCTTCAGGACAAGAAAATCATTCAAGAGCTGAACATTTAAATTTTCCTGGTAGAGAAACGCAAAACAGGATGGAAATAAATTTATAATCCTAAAATAACCGGTCTTTGGTTTTTTCCTTAAAGAAAATATATATATATATATATATATATATATATATATATTGTAATTTGCTTGAAGCTTTGCATAAGTCATTTTATTCTATGGTATAGAATTAATTTACATGGCTATTGCAATGCGAAATAATAATTATTTGTGTCTAATTAATTTCATCGTAAAACGTCAACCTCAGCGACATTTTTGAAATCAAAAAAAAGTCTCTGACGATGAAATTTTACTTTGAAATTAATTAGACACAAATAATTATTATTTCTCATTGTAATAGCCCACTAAATTAATTCAATACAATAAGATTATATATTTGAAGTCGCTCGTAGAGCAGTGGTTATCGTCATAGGGAATGGACTCAGTGAGAACTGAGTAAGAAACCTGAACAAGTCTGTATGCATTTCATATAGCATTAGTACCTTTGGGAAAGGCATGAATCCAGCTATTTCCCCTCCAGCTATGCATAAATAGCAGGGAAAACTGGGCTCTTTAACATTGTTATGACGACATCCATTTAAGGAGTAGTATATCTCTGTAAAGAAAGCTGTTAAACTCTGCTTAAAAAGATCTCGTATACATCTTGCTTGTTCGGAGGAGTGGGTAAATACACACACACACACACACACACACACACAAATATATGTGTGTGTGTGCGCGTGCGTGCGTGTGTGTGTCAGAGAGATAGAGAGAGAGAGAGAGACAGACAGACAGACAGACAGATAGAGAAAAACAAAAAGAGAGAAAGAGAGAGAACGTAAAATTTGCAATGAGATCTCACAGACTAAAAAAATCAGATTGACATGTTTCGCTAGGTTTAGCGTCATCAGAAAGTTGTTTTTATTGATAAAATCACTTGCATTTGGATGACGTGAGAGCTGTTGCGAAATATATAAATCTGATTTTGCAACATTTTTCACACACACACACACACACACACACACACACACACACACACACACACATATATATATATATATATATATCATCGTGTCGTACTTCTCGCAAGGATTTCCATAACTCTCTCTCTCTCTCTCTCTCTCTCTCTCTCTCTCCCTCACTATCCGTCTTTGTCATCCATCGCTTCCGGCAGGTCTTCTATACATCATACTGTGTCCGTACAGAGCTGTTGTAGATAGGTTCTAGCGGGTCGTTCAACACTTGTGCGTCCGTATGAAGGGGGCCAAAGGAGAACGTCGCTTATGAGTTCGTCCTTGCTGCTCCAGCAGTGACCAGTATGTCTTGTTCATCGTATTTGGATGGTTTTCGAGATGGGAGTTTGGTGGCCGTACAGTTGCTGTTTGTTGGATGTTGCTTCGAGGATTTGTTTAGCATAACTCGTAGCAGCCTTGTACAATTGCCGTCAAGCTTATTCTCTCTACGCTTAGTCAGCGTCCAAGTGGTGTATCCATACAGTAGTATGGACACGAATGCTGCTTGGAAAAAATTGCATTTTATTTTATCTGATATGACCGATAGCCAATCGATAGCTGTCCATGCCTTCGCCTGTCGTGTAGCGAAGGCATGGACAGTGATATATATATATATATATATATATATATAGTTGTTGTTGGCGACCGTAGTCTAGGGCGACCAGAAGGCTCTCTTTTCAATAGCTACTACACTGAGGTGTCGGGGAGGGCGCTACTCCTTTCCTAGGATTACTCCACTTTACCCTTGATACGTACTTTATATTGCTGAGTGTTAAGCAAGGATGTATCAAGTACCATTTTTAAAGTCTTTGGCATGACACAACCTGGGATTGAACCCAAGTCTCCCGGATCATTAGCGAACACTCTAACCACTTGGCCAATGAGTGGTTTAATATATATATTAAGGCGGCGTATGAAGACAATGGGTGTGGATTTTTCGCATATAGAATATATGGGGTATTTCATATAAATCTATGGGCTATAGTTACATATTTCCTATCCAGGTTTATATAATAAAACTCACATACAAAGTGCATATAATGTAACTGGAAAAAACTCAAACCTGGTTAAATTGTCATTATAAATTTATTTCGGCGAAGAATATTATAACCTTCGTCTCTTCAGATGACTTACACGCTTAATTTGAGTGTGAAAAACAACCTCTATTAAAGTACCTATCCAGTATGTTAATGTTGGCAAGTTAAACCAAAATGGCGAGTTAAACTATATTATTTTTTCTTTCTGTTATTATCTCGTCTATTTGAATGATTATTATTGGTGTCACCTACTTTGATGAGTCTGTGGATCCGACTACCGCTACTTCTGTCAATGGTGGCGTTTCGTCCATTAGAGCCAGAGTTCACAGGGTTTACGTTCTCTAATCTACTTTGCAATCTGCTATTTTAAAGGGCTTCATCATATATCCTTTTGTCCTACTCAAAATCTTTTTTACATGAGGATAGCCAATTTATCCTCTGCTTTACGGCATTTGGAATCTGCTTCAATATCGAGCTGGGGTGGTTAGAGTTGACCTTTATGTAGGTGGGAGTGGAATTGCACATTGAGTGCAGGTGTTAACGTGCGCGCGGGGCGGATGTGATAATCACAGATATCACAATAAAAACTCCAGATAGGAAATGGGACCGAGGACGTGAATGACGTCATGCCCGGAAGCGATGGGCTGAGGATTTTGGAATTGGAAAAAAACAGAGAGTTGAGATTTGGACTTAGACGTGGGTAGTTGATTTTCGGAGCTCGCCGAGGCCAGACCAGTAGTTTGCGGCGGGGAGCCGCACGTGGTTGGGTCAGATGGAAAAGTCAGCATAGAAAGAAATTGTGTCTCTCTCTCCTTATGTCGGAAAACCATAAACTCAAAAAGGTAAATAAAAGTTTCGTACCTGAACCAATTTCGTGTTTTTCGGATTCCTATACGCGTATGAACATTATGAACGTTTTATGCATGTGAATATCTTGGTCGTATTCTTGGACCTATATATTACATAAACTCAGCCTTTCAGTGCCTGGTTGCCTAACCAAGGCTAAAGAAACCAGTCTGACCTACCATTCATACCCATAGCTGAAGGAGAGAACTGATGAAATCATGCCTTTTCCAAGTGTATTAGAGCAAAATGAAATTCAAAGTGCATCGACCAGGATTTGAACCTAGGTCGCTGATTCCATTCCCTTCGATGATAAGAGTACCGAGCGTGCGTTAATTATTATATAAAGGCAAAACAAATTATGATTACTTCATGAATGAAAAGCTACAAAAGATAGAGCTTTATTAGATTTGGGCATTTTTAGAACATATTGCCAAGGCTGCAGCTGAGATCCACACTGTATTAGGAACGATGAAACGGGCATTTTGGTATATATACATCAAATATATCCTAATATTGTATTATTGTTATATACATTCACATATATATATGTTAAGTATTGTGTCAGCGTACTTGAAAAATAACAAGAAAAAAAAATCTACTTGAAAAAGTTCAAAATAGTACGATCAAGTCAATATTTTAATTTACTTGATATAAGCTATGAGAATCAGCTGAATTAAGGTTTTAACATTAAAAATTTTGAAAGTTTTAGGTGTCTAAATAGAAATGTTTAAAATGATTTTTCAGTTTTCGATCAGTCAATTGTAATATACTCTTTACCAGTTGAAGGTACAGAGGCTTAAGAGGTAATAAACACAGGGATGAAATAAGCACACACACACACACACACACACACACACACGCGCGCGCGCGCACACACACACATATATATATATATATATATATATAGTTTGCTATGAATAAAGAGTGCTCAATATCGATGATGGACAATATCTAAGTCTACATCAGGATAGCGTACACACAGTCAACGGCATATCGTGATTGTTAGTTTCTCATATATATATATATATATATATATATATATATATATATATATTGTAGAGGTTCTCTTGGTGTAATGACTCTTGTTGTTGGAAATGGACACGGTGATCTGAGTTCAATTCCTGGACGAGGCTGTTTGCATTTAACATAGCGCAAATACCATTGGGAAAGGTATGCATTTAACTATTCTTCCCTCAGCTATGGGAAAATAGTAGGATAGACTAGGCTTTTTAACCATAATATTACAACCAATCTTGGAGAAAGAAAACTCTGAATTCAAACTTGTTCGACTCCGTTTAAGAATTGATCTTGCGTCGCGTTCTGTTCTTGCTGAGGAGTTGGGTATATATATATATATATATATATATATGTAATATTTTTGCAGATGAAAGTAACTTTTCTCATACAAACTTGGCACAGGTCTATCAGTTTAAACTAAAACCTATATACGTGGAGCATCCAATAGGTTTCCAGACTTTTTTTGTACAGGCATTTAAAATTGTTGTAGACTCTTGAAAATTCACTATATTATTGCTATACATCTTATGAGATGAATGGCCAATTTATATGATTTCAGTTTCAAAGGAACAGCTACAAAAGGAATTGGAATACACCCTACTAAACGCTGATTGTCACAGCTGGTGAATTTCAAAAATGCAATCTGGACGTGAGGACACATTAGAAGAACGATATGCAATAAAATTGTGTTTTAAACTTGGAAAAAATGCTGCCACAGAAACGTATGGAATGCTTCAGACTGCTTTTCCACCATTTTGCATGAATCGAACATCAGTTTCTGAGTGGCAGAAGAGATTCAAGGAAGGCAGAGAGTCTGTGAGGGATGATGAGAGGTGTGGGAGGAGTAAAGAAGTCAATACACCAGAGTTGATTGGCCAAAGGGTTAGGGTTAGGGTTACTATGTTGTGGTTTTAAGGTAGTTTAGGAAGAGATTCCATCGGAAGAGGCCAGTTCTCTTCAAATCGGGTCAGTGGCATTTCCACCAGGACAATGCACCAGTCCTCAACTCCATCCTTGTCACAGACTATTTGACCAAGATGGGGATCAAGACAGTTTCTCAGCCTCCTTATAGTCCAGACCCTGCTCCCTGTGACTTTTGGTGATTCCCTAAGCTCAGAGGCTGTCGTTATGAGACAATTGAGGAGATGAAAGAGGCTGTGACGAAGGTCATTGACACGCTCACACAAGAGGACTTCAATGAGGCCTTCCAGAAGTTGTTGGAACGGTACAGCAAGTGCATTGCAGTCGGGGGAGATTACTTCATGTGTGTACTATCAATAAAAGTGTCAATACGAAAAAAGTCTGAAAACTTATTTAATGATCCTCGTATATATATATATATATATATATATATATATATATATATATATATATATATCAGGTGGTGTTTAGTCTCATACCCAGATCACCCCTTTTGAGGAGGAGGTATTTAGTAGCACGGGATACAGTCAACGTATTCTAAGCCTCGCTGACAGTGGTATTAAAGGTAGCAGGAGTTTCTGTTGCGTCAATCATTCGAAATGGGCGTAAAACCTGCCTTGAAGATCAGCATTCGAAATCATCCTTTTTTTGTTTTGCTTCACCTGGATTTAAACGTTGTCTCCGCTTGAGAAT
This sequence comes from Sepioteuthis lessoniana, assembly GCA_963585895.1. Lineage (NCBI taxonomy): Eukaryota > Metazoa > Mollusca > Cephalopoda > Myopsida > Loliginidae > Sepioteuthis > Sepioteuthis lessoniana. The sequence continues at coordinate 93,499,785 of OY757907.1, forward strand.
GTATTAGTAACTTATTCACTACACTGGCTTCTTCGTTTTAGAAGATATCTAAGCCTCATTCCTGACAAGAGTCAAAACTTCAGTATTCACACTGTAGAAATATCAGATCGGCTGGTTAGTCAGTTCACCGACATCTTTATGTCCTACTCCTCCACGCACACCTATGAAGCCATTGAAAGAACAGCACGTCATGTCATTTTGGCTTGTGTATTCTCTAAAAAAGATTTACAGTGACACGAGCTTTTGTTGATAATACGCACCGAAATTGTTATCGAAGTGACTTTATTCAAACCTTCAGATGCAATTTTCGATAATCAGATGAAAACTGGCCAACCTAACGCAACGATGTGACTTAATATGGCCCTCCCATCTATTTGAATGTGTTCCATTCAGATGAACCGCTTGGTATCAATGGAGTCTTTCTGCATGTATGTATGTATGCAAATTTGTAAACGTTTCTCGTGTGACTCTAAAGTGTTGATGCTTGCCTACCCTCGTAAATTACGGTTTGCAGATGGCTATACCCAGAAAAAAGCATTGTGACAAAGACACTTTTTGTTTATTAATTGAATTATTTTATTTCGATTATATTTTAGAGATAAGCCAAAAAAATCTGTAATTGGATAAGTAGACGAATTAAGTTATATATAATAAATTATGTACGGTATTTAAAAAATATATCGCCGAACGAAAGTCTGATCACGGAAACCTAGAAATCCATAAAGCAAAGAGTGACAAGACCTGAAACTAATTTTAGCTGAAACATATATATATATATATATATATATATATATATATATATATATATATATATACAATTTTAGCTAAAACATATATATATATATATATATGTTTCAGCTAAAATTAGTTTCTGGTCTTGTCACTCTTTGCTTCATGGATTTCTAGGTTTCCGTGATCAAACTTTCGTTCAGCGATATATTGTTCAAATACCGTACATACTTTAGTATAATTCGATCTTGAGTGTTAGAGGGGGTAAAATTACTGTAGAATACAACGACTGCGTCTCTGCAGAGGGTTAAGATTGCTCCAACGAGTGTCCTGGAAATGACATTAAACTATCTGATAACGAGGCTCCAGTCTTGGAGTTTTGGGGGAATGTGGAGCACCTTTTCATCGCTCCCAGGTCCACTCTAGCCCGGAATGGTAGCACCTGATAGGTCTAGTGGAACTGTTTAATATTTAAATTGTGAGCAAGCAATGATTTATGCTCAAATGAATTGTTAGAAATAAAACTGTTTGATCATTTAACTGTGTTTAAAAAATGACTAATGTTTAATTGAATTGCTAGTGATATATAGAAATACTTGGAGCCATTTAACTGTGAGTCAAACGAATGACAAATGTTGAATAGAATAATTAGTGTTAAACAGCAATACTTGAAACTCTTTAACTGTGTGTCTAAATTGAATCAGTGGTATTACGTAGCAGTACTTGGAGCCATTTAAATGTGTGGAAATGAATGAAGAGTGTTCAATAGAATAACTGAAAAAATAGGATTTGGTACTAAATAAACTACAATGTTTGATATGCCATGAAACCAAATCATACTTATAGACAAAAATCTAAGTACATTGGATTTCTCAAATATAATTGATTCCATAAACATAATTCCAGTTTTGTTTATTCTTTATTTTATTGAAAATAAAATTGTATTCATCACTTTACGAAAAATAACATAAAAAATGTCAAATTTTAAATTTTTTTTCAAGAGGCTTCTAAGTAGAGTAATGTCATAAAATAATCAATCAAAACTTGTTAATAATTAATTGATATTTTTGATAAATATCAGTTTGTAGAAGTACAAATAGTTTGTTGCAATCGGCGAATACGATATCAAGTGGAGTAGTAAAATACCGTACATTTTAAGCTTAGAAAAATCTCAACAAAACTTTGTGTCGACTTATACGGCAGGGTTAAAATCCAAACCTTTACCACAGAGTAATCAACCAATGGAACGACACACTTAACAGTCGATATACCCAACTTGTCGTAACTCCCACCGACTGACACAAATATTTTCAAATTAAACTCGTGTTTAGTGAACATATTTAATAAATCAACACCAAGATTAATATGAAATAAAACTGTAATAATAATAAATATTATATGAACGCTATATCACACACTATTTCCAACAGCTGACACAGTCATTCTAAACACTAACGGTAATATCGCAGCACCTAGGCATCCAGTCAGACAACTACGGTATTTTGTTTATTTGCTCAATTTCATACCCCATGTTTCCTCGGTCATTATTTTGTGACACATGCTTTTCTTTATCTTGATTAAAACTGCCAACGATCTGTGTCACAGCAGCCCTTGATTCGTAATTGGTGAGAAGGACTCCGTTCACTTTTCACGTTCAAAAGTCTTAGTAGCCTAATATCTTGCCAACAATTAGTGATTTTCTTCTACTCAAATAACTAGCTAAAGGTAATCAAAACAACAGAACCGAGCGATCAACAAGCCGTATAGTTTCAGAAAGGATCTGATCTGACCATAACAATTAGGCTTTTATCAAAGTCACTCAAAAACCTTTTTTCTTGCACATAGTCGCATTCAACACATCAAAAAGGGATACTTGAAACAGGCTTGCTGGCTTATATACCACTAAATTTGACATGCGCAGGTATTATGGGAGAGTAGCTGTCATTTTTGACATCTGTTACTGATCTTGCTTTGGGTCAATAGAATCTATCTATCTATCTATCTATCTATCTATCTATCTATCTATCTATCTCAGTCTGTTCATTATCTATCTACCTATCTGAATCTGTTTTAGTTTGGTTTCTTTATTTAATGGCATATCAACCTTTATAGGTTATTTAATGCCTAAGCCATTCTCCTAGAAGAACAGCAGTGGTACTATTTAACTCATAGCTGGAAGGATAAGGGGGTTCATACCTTTTCCAAGGGTATTTGCTCGAAAGTGAATGTAATATCGTGACTGGAGTACGAACTCGCTTACTACGATTCTGCTGTCCATCGCTTTAATCATTACACCACGAGGACACACCCTATCTGAATCTCTTCCCTATATATTTATCTATATATTTTATTCTATTCATATCTATCTATCTATCTATCTGTAGAGTCAGTGATGAATTCATAAACAACCGTTTCCTATGAACTCCAACAAATGGATGGGCCAGTGTTGGCCAATCAGCAATGACTTACATCTGCTATGTGCAGACACTGGATATAGTTTGGAGGATCAACCAAGAGCGATGGGATTTTGACCTAGGGCGCACGCGCGCGCGCGCGAGAGAGAGAGAGAGAGAGAGAGAGAGAGAGAGAGAGAGAGAGAACTCCGAGGCTGTCAATGCGACTTGATGATGATGTTGATGATGATGATGTTGATGATGATGATTTCTATATAAATTTTGATTCCTGAGATTTCAAAAACAAAAGTTTCACTAGATTTTAAAGAAAGATAATTGAGTAATTGTATTCTTACAAATGACCAATCAAGAATAATGGCAATGAAGGGGTACTCGACATTCTCTAAAATTCCAGAACTGGAGCCTCGCCATCAGATGGTTTAGTGTCATATCCATGACGTTCGTTAAGAGGCTCTTACCCCTCTGCAGAAATGCAGTCGGCGTATTCAACAGCCCCAACCGACTGTACTGACAAGATTCTGAATAACAATAGTAAAATGAAAAAGCGATGTTGAAGGGAACAATGATAATGTAAATGATACAAATGTTACGTGATATTGTAGGTCCAAGAGAACGAAAGGCTAGCCTTTTGGGGAAGAGAGAGAGAGAGAGAGAGAGAGAGAGAGAGGAGGAATAAAGCATTGGCTATGAGTCAGTCATTATCTGAGCATGGCTAGAAAAAACCGGAGGTCCCAAATCTTCTGCGTAAGTGTGGAACCAGCGGAAACGGGCGTTCCTCTCGTCAACACCGGGTGGAAGTAAGGGGACGATTCGGTTTGAAGGAGTTAGCTAGAAGACATGAAGAGGAAAAGACAGCCAGTTGAATACCAGCCAATATTTTTAATTTACTGAGCTCTTTGCCTCAATGTGGCACAAGGCCGAATGAATGGAGCACTCACTCGTGTAGGTTTGTTAGTCTAGCTTCCTAACCATTACACAAAACAGAGTTTCCTGTGTTTGTTAACTTTCCCACGGGAGTCACAACATGTCTCGACATAGCGATACGGCCAGTAAAACGTTCGAGCATCTGGTAGTACAAATGCCTATTTCGTAACGTTATGTCACAACCGTCTATTCGGTAATGCTATAGTGCACAAATGGCATTTATAACCCTGTTAATAGGCACGAGGGTTGTTCAAAAAGGTCTAAGCCACACCCAGATTTTCGATTTTAATAGCACACCTCTCACCTTTGGATGGGCCAGATCTGCACAGAAATCTTAATTAGTTTTTTTTTTCTAGTTTTATAAGAAATGGTATTGCGTGGCCATAACACACAAAAATTCAGTTACTGCTCTTCTTCCAGTTTGAGTCTTAAAACTTTTTGAACGACCCTCGTATGTGCGTGTGTTTCTCTCTCACTCTCTCTCTCACCCCCTCTCTCTCTCTTTGTACGTGTATGCGTGTATGTATACATACATATATCAATAAATTCACAGACAACTGACAAAAAAGCATTTATTTACAGAACAAATATTTTTCAACATGATTTACTTCCTTGTTGATTCTGTGGAGAACGTTATTCATATAGGGAAAATTCTTGACCAAAAACCATCTAATTAATAGATGTCAGGTCATGGGAACTGGTCCATATGTATCTATAGGTATATGTATGTATGAATGGATGTGAACCTATATGCATAGATTGACTTATGAATACATTCACTTAAACTGCAGCTAATGGTGAGGCTCCAGTCCGAAAGCTTGGAGGAATGTGGATTACCTCTTCAGGAACATTACTTTCAAGTCCACTCTGACCCGGACTAATAGCTCCGATTATTAGGGTCTCATCTATGGGCCCAACAGAAATATGTAATCATTTTCTAAACTAAAGTCATTTAACAGTGTACAAACGAACTCAGACTGATTTAAAAAATGTTACCTGCACTCTATTTCTTTACAAATCATATATCTATGAAAAGGATTTGGCATTAAATAACCCACGAGGGTTGATAGGCCATTAAATACAACCAAACAACCAACCATCTAAACATATATACATACACACACACATCACATGATATATAAACACACGCACAAACGCCTCTGAACACTGATATTTATGAGGTTTTTTTGAACACCAATGATTATGAAATTTTTTTTTGAACACCGATGTTTATGAACTTCTTTTTGAACACTGATATTTATGAACTTCTTTTTGAACATCGATGTTTATGAACTTCTTTTTGAATACTGATATTTATGACCTTCTTTTGAACACCGATGTTTATGAACTTCTTTTTGAACACCGATGTTTATGAAATTTTTTTGAACACTGATATTTATGAACTTCTTTTTGAACACTGATATTTATAAACTTCTTTTTGAACACTGATATTTATGAACTTCTTTTGAACACCGACGTTCATGAACTTCTTTTTGAACATCGATGTTTATGAACTTCTTTTTGAACACTGATATTTATGAACTTCTTTTGAACACCGATGTTTATGAACTTCTTTTTGAACACCTATGTTAATGAACTTCTTTTTGAACACTGATATTTATGAACTTCTTTTTGAATACTGATGTTCATGAAATCCCTTCTGATCCCCGATGTTCATGTAGATCCAAGTTATAAATTTGATAGGAATCTGCTCAATGAATCCGAATATATTATGAAAAGCCTTATTGATATCCGGGTTTTTCCTTTAATTTCCCAGCCTCCTTTCTCTCTCAGTGGGCATTTACATAGAAAAAGATAGAGATTTGTGAAAAAAGAAAAGAATAAATGAATAAACAAATAAAATAATAAAGAAAATAGAACTGATTCACCTAAAATAACAATATTCTTTTCCTTTTCTTTGCAAAAAAATTATTTGTGGCAGAGGAATACTAGAAATAAACAAACCGTTGATTCGAATAATTGAGCAGTTAAAAAAAAGAAAAGAAAAAGAAATAATCATTCGAAACTGAAGGCTACTTTAATGAAAATGATCAAAATGCTCTTTGTTATTAACTCATTATTTTGTTAATAATTTAAATCTATTCGTCTAATAGATCCGTTCAAAAAACAAAAAACAAACTATTCCTATTCCTTGAGAATATTTGATGCCGTACAACTAAATTATTTGAATTTAAGAATAGTTACGTGAAGCTAGAGTTGTTAACTAAGGATTATTATAAGTTACTTGAAATCATATAACTGTGTGCAAACTTAAATTCATTACTGAATAAAAATAATTGCTTAGAAATATATGATTATTAGTATGAAACAGGAATACTTGAAATTATAACTGTGTGTAAAATAAAAAAAAAGAAAGAAAAACGCTTAATAAGCAACTCCACAAAAAATGTAAATATAGATGTACAATGATTGCAGTTCCCTGATTTCTGGGTATAAAATAACTTCAGACAGGATGACATGCTCTTAAAAGCAAATATTTAATCTTAAGAGTACTATACTTAAAATTCTACTTGAAAATAAAGCATTTTCCCGTCCAATTTGTAAATGAATTATTATTTGGTGTGGTTAGCAACCGCATTGAACATCAATTTTTAATCTTCAGAATTCTCGATATTATGGTTTAATTTGGTTTCTTCGTTTAATGGCATGTCAACCTACGTGGGTCATTTAATACCAAAACCAACTTTGTGGAAGAACAATAGTGGAAATTTAAAAAAAATAGCTGAGTAGGGGGATTTTATTAAATATAGATAATTGCTTGAAGTCATATAATTATTACTATAAAATTGGAATACTTGAAACCATACTAAAAGTAAACTTGTCGACCTCTAGTCGAGGGTGACCCAAAGGCTCCCTTTTCAATAGCTACTACACCGAGGTGTAGGGGAGGGCGCTACTCCATCCCCTGGATTGCTCCATTTTACTCTTGATCCGTACCTTATAATGCTGAGTGTTAAGAAATGTCGCACCAAGTACCATTTTTTGAGTTTTTGGTATGACATGGCCTGGGATTGAACCCCAGTCTCCCGGGCCATTGGTGAATACTCTACTCATTAGACCAGTGCGCAAATTATCCGTATTATTTGGAAATACTTGATATTATGTAACTGTGTGTAAAAAAACGCTTAGAAAAACCAACCCACAAAAATGTACAATAAATTCTATTCCCAAACCACTTAGCCGGGTTGATAAAAATGAAATTCAATCAATAAATCTGCTAATATAATGTAACGTGCGTGTGTGTGTGTGTGAGTGCGCGTGTGTGTGTGTGTGTGTGAGAGAGAGAGAGAGAGAGAGAGAGAGAGAGAGACTGGCAGACAGTATCATTTCTGGGAATTATTGAGCCGCAGCAACAACAGCAACAACCAGAATTATAATCAAAGAAGTGTGTCCAAAAATATCGAGAGTGAATCTCCACCTTTTCTCCTTTTTTGTAAATCTAAAATTTAAATGAAGACGCGTGCTTAGTAGAGCGAATTAAAAAAAAACAAAACAAAAAACAAAGTGATGTCTACCTGTCTAACGTGTCGATTGTAGATAACTGAAAACAAACGGTTCATCTTGTTTAACCTATTTACACCCACAAGGACGCTATTGTCCCAGTTGAATTCCATGTTCATCATAACTCATGAACTGTCACACTCAAAGCATAATTTTCCATATCTAAAAATTTGAAACAAACAAATAAACAAACAAACAAACTTAGTTGTGAAAGTCTTAAAGATGGAGCTTATTTATACATGGGTAGCGGGACAAAGATTTAAAAAAAATAAATTATAGCTTAACAATTTCAATCTAACTTAATCCGTGAAAAATTTAAAATGTATAATTTGTCTCCGGAATTCCTCAAGTGAATAATGGAAATGTTTACATAATCTCTCTCTCTCTTTCTTTTTCTCCCTCTCTTTTACTCTCTCTCTCTCACACACACACACACACACACACACACACACACACACACACATATATATATATATATATATATATATATATATAAGAGGACTCAATAGATTTCCTTGCCCATTCAGCAAACAAACAAACAAACAATAGATTTCCATACTAAAAAAGTGTTAATTTCTGTGCAAAATATAGGCTCTAAAGATGTAATTTTTGTATGTGATTTTTTTGCATTTAATAACCAGTTGGCGCATTAACGTTATATTTATATTTACTTTTTTTTTTTTAGATTTCGATTTACTTCGCAGATGACAATATTTGACTTGAAGGATCTTGAAGGTTTTGTCTTTTGAAGGGTAGGGTCAAAGCTTAAAATAATTTAAGATATTTTTTCCTTCCAAGAATGTTAAAAAATACATTCTTTTAGCTAATTACAATCATAGATAGGTCATCAATTTAAAAAAAATCTAATTTCGACACAACCTAAATAGTATAAATAAGTGAAAAAATAAATATTCTTTTCAATAATCATGGAATTGCCCATACTTGCTCTACTAACTGTAGACATGACTCTGTTTTCATATCTACTCAGCATTTCAGTTTATTTCTTTTGAATGAAAATTTTATATTCTTTTCTTACAAGAATAGAGATTATTTCAACATAACTTGTCTATTGAGAGATTATATTAGCATTTACATAAGATTTATTATTATTGATATTTCAGCATAATCTTGCTGACGAAATCATCATGATCATGATCATCATCATCTGCAGCAGCAGCAGCAGCTTATATGTTAATGCATAAATGCATTTCTCTTGCTTTTGTAATGACACTCTCATGCAAAGAGTTTTTACACATACATAATATGTCCGTTTATATAAAGCTAACAATTACTGCTATACTTCATTCTCAAAATCTTAACTATCATCTATTTAAAAATATCTACTTATACAAGGTGCGGAAGCAAAATAAGGAATCATTTTTTACAGTTTTCTTTTAGTCTGATTAGTCCAATTTTTGAGAAAAAAAAGCGATAAATCTAAATTCTCATGATTAGCTCTATTATTCAAGCACTTTTAAAAAATTAAAACTCAGCCCAATATGAGGGAGCAAGAAAAAAACCACAAAGACTCTATGATTTGCGTAACGCCGAAACCAAGCCGAAGTTTCTTTGTCTACTATATACAAAGCAAAGGAAAAAGATACATAAAAAGAGCTTTTTTTTTAGGGAAAAGGAGAGTGGAGGATTGAACAGAAAATGAAAAGAAGGCTTTTTAACTGCTCTCGCCACGGTGATTAAGAAGGGCCCCACAACGTGAATAAGAAAGCACGCTAATAAATTGAAAGTCCACTAGAAAACTGAGAAGACACAAGATTTAAGCCCAGACCTAAACTCCCTTAATTACGCTACATCGAACGTTAAACTCCCCCCACCCCCCCAAAAAAAAAACAAAAGCAATATCCCATCTAAATATTGTTTCACTTAAGACTGCTATTGAAGAGGAATGGAATAAAATGCCTGAAGAATATATTTTGAAGGCATACAAATCGTTTTAAAGACGTGTGGATACAATAGTTGAAAAAAAAATTATGGTTATATTAAGTAAATTTACTATTTTGTGTCTATCTATGGTGTAGTCGTCATAGTCGTTGGAAATGGACACGGCCACACGAGTTCAAATCCTGGACGAGACTGATTGCATTTCACATAGCACTAATACCCTTGGGGAAGGTATGAATCCAATTATTCTCCCTCCAGCTATGGGTAAATAGTAGGACAGACTAGGTTCTTCAGCCTTGGTTAGGCAACTAGTCTAGGAGAAGGAAAACTCTGAATTGAAACCTGTTAAACTCTGCTTAAAAATTGACCTTGTGTCATATCCTGCCCGAGCGGAGGGGTTGGTAAATAGTATCTTCTTATTTTGTTGCTTTGATTTTCGAATTAAAATTAGTCTACATAGAGTAGTTTATTATTATACAAGAACATTCCTAATTTTGCTTCCGCACCCTGTACTAACCTTGTACCAGAAAAAAACAGGTAACTTCTATTTTTCAGCAAAATTTCCACTTAATTTAAAGAAGCAAAAATTTCTAAATTTGAAGATCAGAGTTTTTTTAATTATTTACTCAATATATATATATATATATATATATGGAAGTGCACGTGGTATAATGGTTATCCTCGTAGGAAATGGACACTGCGATCCGATTTCAAATCCTGAACGAGGCTGTTTACATTTCTCACAGCATTATTATCTTTTAGAAATATTTGAATCCAACTACTCTCATCAACTATGGGAAAATAACCTTGGTATGAATTGATCCCTCACAAGTTTAATTGACCATCCCATCCTTATCATTGTCCCATCGGCTGGGGCTGTAGAATACACGGACTGCACTTCTGCAGAGGGGTAAGACCTTCCCCACTGAGTGTCCTGGTTATGAACTAAACAATCTGATGGTGAGGTTCCAGTAATGCTGGAGCTTTGGGGAATGCAGAACACCCCTTTATTGCCATCATTCTCAGGTTCACTCTGGCCCGGAATGGTAGCACCTGATAGGGTCCTATCTATTGGTTAAATAGAACTAAACAGCGTACTTATACTAAACTGAATTGTTTGAATGAGAGCTATTTGACTAAACTGAATGGCTTGAAATAGAAATGTTTTTGACAATTAAACTGTGTACTTACATTTTAACTGCGTACTTATGCTAAACTGAATTGTTTGAAATGGAACTGTTTTTGTATGCTAATCTGAATTGTTTGAAATACAAATGTATTTGAAATTGAAACTGCACTTAAATTGAACTGGATTATTTAATATAAAAATAATATTTGTGTAAATAAAATCTATACTTATACTAGAACTGTTTGATTAAACTGAATTGCTCGAAATAGAAATGTTTTTGACAATTAAACAGTGTACTTATGATAAACTGAATTGTTTGAAATAGAACTGATTATTTGTATAAAAATGGATTTGGCATTAAATAACTTTAAATGGTTGATATGCCATAAAACCCACACAACAACGACCATCCTTATCAGCTATATTTCGATGACCTTATGGAAGGATTTTTCTGAGATTCTTCTCAGCTCCATCGTTAAAGCCCTCTCATCCAAAACGAAGATATTACAATTTTGTACAACGCAAAAAGAATTGACTATTTATATAACTCTCTGCCAACGGGTCAAATTTCACTCAAGGTCATTTTAATGTGGAAGGCCTCGCACGAATGCTTGATTCCTTCGTAATTCCCTTTTAGGGCCGCCTCGGGTATCAAGTGATAAACTTAGACCTGCTATGCAGGTGTTGCGTGTCGAGGAAGGCTCGCTGGGGTCAGGCAGTCAATTCAATAACACCCTCCTAATGCGAACGCCAGGTGGGGTGGCCCTCCCCGGAAAACCAGTGGGAGATTCAGCCTACGTTATTGATTAAAACGAGAGACCAGTTCTAACATCAGAAACAGCACTTCGCTCACAAAAATCCTTGTTTTGTGCTTGGGAGGATATAAAAGCTGAAGTCAATGACGAGGTACCTGAGCAGTGAAGGACAATCACTGTAGACGTTTATTGCCAGCAATTTCATCTGGTAAACAAAGCATTTGGTTTCAAGTGCCCTGCTTTGGTAAACAGAAAAAAAAGAATCGTCCTCCAGCAGGGAGCAATACAAGGAGACTTTCTACAAAACAAACACAAAAAAATATTATATCGTTTTGATGGAACATTCTTACACATTCTCCATACTCAGAAGATTTTCATTTGTTTCGATCATTAAAAAATTTCGTAAGTGGTAGAACGTTCAGAAACAAAGAAGCTAATAGCTGTCTTCGAATATCTTATCGAGGAAAATTTTTAATTTCTTTAAACGTTGAATCGAAAATTTGCTCTCGCGTTGAAAATAAAGGTGATTACATTTTTATGATAATATTTAAACATATTTATCTCCGAGCATTCAAATATAATCATGCTTTGAAAGTCTCACCGTATCTACTTATCTTAGCCTGTTATATCTATCTATCTATCTATCTCGGTCTTTTCATATGTTACTGTAACCTTTCTGCTGTTCGTGGAATTCTTTCGTCAACCTTGTAAGCGAGTGATTTTCACGGCCAGCCTTTAATTCCAACGCCTGTGAGACACGTGCACACCCAAACTACCAATCGAATCACAGTTTATCAAATTCAAGTTCGCTTAATGTGAAAGACAAAATTTGTTGTTTTCTTTATACAGATGAAAGCGAAAACAAAAAAGGCAATAATTCTTATTAAATCGAAATTGAAATGCGTCAATATAAATTAGTGAGTGACTGCTTCGACAAAAAATAAAAAATAAAAAATTAAGATATTAAAAAAGCGAACAAGTTGCATCCAACAACAACAACAACAATAATAATAATAATAATAATAATAATAATAATAATAAAGATTGGCACTCCTGGTCCAAAATTTGCAACACGTGTTATTGTACAACGTGTCTTGCAAACATATTTAAGGCTTGTCCTCCAATACTGCATATATATATATATATATATATATATATATATATATATATAATCCACGTATTTTGATTATATATATATGAATATAGGTATATATGATCCAAATACGTGGATTATATTTGGGATTTATATATCCCTCACTGACGAATTGTGATACAACGAAACAGTCTGTCAGTGGGTGGCAATATATATGCTCCCCACACCGTGGGTTGAGCACCCTAGTGCGGAATTTGCCGGCTACCTCATAAATTGAAATACAGTAAATCTTTTCAAGTACTGAACACTTCCAGTAGCCGATAACGTAAATGTAAAAAAAAGTACACTTAAAAATCCTTAACTGATGCAGAAAATGTCGATGACTCTGGTGTAAGATATCCGATTAACGTGATGTCAGCCGGGTTTTGATCCCAGCTTGAAGCATTTCCCATGTCTTGTCATACTGAAGATATCAACTCTTTTGTCTATCACAAGTGTGGCAATATATGCGAGGTGCTCCAAGCGAGATCAAAACCTTAGGTCAGGCTGATGACATACCCCTAAGCCAGTATTCGACTTATAAGCCCCTTATTTCACCAGCTGTGAGTCAAATAGAATAATTGCTATTCTTCTACAGTGATGTCTTTTAAATAACCGTGATGTCTTTTAAATAACGTGATATATTTTAAATAACGTGATGTCTTTTAAATAACGTGATATGCGAGGTGCTCCAAGCGAGATCAAAACTTTTAAATAACGTGATATCTTTTAAATAACGTGATATCTTTTAAATAACGTGATATGCGAGGTGCTCCAAGCGAGATCAAAACTTTAGGTCAGGCTGATGACATACCCCTAAGCCAGTATTCGACTTATAAGCCCCTTATTTCACCAGCTGTGAGTCAAATAGAATAATTGCTATTCTTCTACAGTGATGTCTTTTAAATAACCGTGATGTCTTTTAAATAACACTTTTCAGATCTGGTGATCTGAAAAGTGTGGCTGGTTCTACAAAGTCCTTCACTTCATAAACATATCACCTGCATATGTGTTCCATCGTTACATATCTTTTACTGTATTTTTCGGCTCTTATACGTCGAGACCAAAAGAAGAGTTCATCACCGTCATAATCATCGTATATATAACTAAAATGCTTACGATGTTTCAAGAGAGGATTTAGCATTATATAATCAACAAGGATTGCTGTACCATACCAACCAACCTCATGATGTGTGTTTTTCTTTGTTTGGTTATTTAATGACATATCAATCGTCGTGGTATATTTAATGCCGAAGACATCCTTGTAGAAGAACTGCATTTACACCATTTAACCCATAGGTAGGGGGATAAAGAGTTTCATGCCTGTCTCAAGGGTATTAGCCCGAAAGTGAATTTAATAGCGGGATTGGAGTCTGCAATCCAGTATTTCTGCAAAAGGAACAATGGCAGACTTGGGGCCTTTAATTAGGCACCTAGTTTCGACTAGGCTACCTTCGGGTGGGCGAGCTGCACTTTTGTCTCCTTTGTCACCCATGTACGGCACTAGACCAAGCGTCTAGTTTAAGCCGTAAACTGGCATACGTGCCCGGACCCACATTTGGGTTCGTGAAACTGCTTGCCTCATCAGGCTCATATTGCACTAAGTGAGCCGATGAGCATCATTGACCAGCAGGGTTCGAGTCTCGGCTCGTTCCCGACCTCCCCTCCCCTTTATCCCCACTTTAATCGGCCTTCGGGCTTTTGACCTTGTGTCAAGTCGTGTCTGGTGGGAGGCAGCGACAAATATCGGCAGCAATCCAGTATTTTAGCCATTAAACCACAGACACTCTTCCATAATGTATGTATATATGTATGTATGTATATGCAGTCTAACAAAAAAGGGCACTTTTTAGCAAGATTCTTGTTAGATCAATATACTTAATATACTAGGCTCTGGAGAGATGCTAACGGAGTAAAGAATAAGGAAATTTCCAATTCATCAGATTCTATAATTTTGCAGGGATCAAATTTAACTCCTGACATCGACTACAAAATATTCCCGTAAGACATACGCCTAGATACATATCTATTAGATAAGCGTTTAAGATACATGGGGGGCTCCGAAATTAATTCCGCCCATTTTAATTTCCAAGGAGAATACAACAGATACAGGTTCTTCAATTGCACCGGAAGTATGTTTAGTGTAACTGTTATTATCAGAAATTGAATTGGTGCCCGTGGTGTAATGGTTACTGTCGTAGGAAATGGGCACGGCGACACGAGTTCAAATCCTGGCTGAGATGAACTGCATTTCACATAGCACTAATACCCTTGGGAAAGGTATGAATCCAATTATTCTCCCTCCAGCAATAGGTAAATAGTAGGGCAGACTAGGTTCTTCAGCCTTGGTGAGGCAACTAGTCTAGGAGAAGGAAAACTCTGAATTCAAACCTGTTAAACTTCGCTTAAGAATTGACGTTGTGTCACATCCTACCCGAGCGGAGGGGTTGGGTAAATATGATTATCAGAAATTGAAATCAGAAATAGAATCTGCGAATCTATTTCAAATCCAGAATGCGGCACTGTGCGTTTGACTTGCACTGATGTCCTTGGGAAAGGTATGGATCCATCAGTTGTCCGCACAACTCAGTTTTGGGTAAACAGAACAGATGGGGTATTTTAGACTTTGTAAGGCGACCAATCTAGGAGAAGGAAAACTCTGTATTCAAAGCAGCTTTACTCCACTGAAAAATTGACCTTGTGCCTCGACCTACTTTTGCTTTTATGAGGTTTGTTATATTTTTCAAGGCACCATATCTGTTTTACGTCAAAAACTGGGTTACGTCACGGATTTTGGAACCAATTAATAATGATGGGTAGGATACAACTCTATTCTCTTATGGCATCTTCGGAAACGTTGTCATAAAGTAATAGAATGTTTTAAATCTATATACACGTAAAGTTGAACAAAATTAAATCCACACGTCGTATGTAAAACAAATAATTCCTTTAAAAAAAAAAAAAACTTTTTATGTACCTACGTTGGAAAATTAGTCGTTATTGAAGACAAAAAACATTTGCCTTCATATATGTACACAGCTTGTAATTTCAAAGAAAACCGGTTTCTGCTTTTTTCTTTTTTGTTTCGTTTTGATTTTTTTTTGTTCATAGATCGATCTATCATACACTGAAGTGTTTACGCACAAAAACAAACTTTTTGGCCTTTAACCCATGACTTTTTGTAAGCTGCACCTTTTGTAAATAATTATATTTTTTTATATATTTAAAGCAAAAAAAAAAAAAAAAAAATAGCAACATCTTTTCAATACCTAATTAAATTACCTATTTCACATTGAATTAAACTTCTATTTATAATTCATAATTTAAAAAGCAAAGTTTAAAATATTTTGTGTCAGCCAAGACATCATGGCGCTATTCAGAGTAAATCGTTAAGATGTTTACAAAGCATTGCTTAGTAGTGGCACTAGGTCAGATATATGGGGCACCCTGAGAGAATCGATGGTCTAGCTTGCTAACCATTACACCACATAACAATATTAGAAGACGGCGTAAAACTTTACTTACGCAAGATGGTTTTTCTTTCTTTTACGAGTAACTTAATGTTGGCATCTCAATATAAAAAAACAAATATAAAAAATTAAAAGGGGGTAGTCCACGTGTCCAAGTGGAATTCCATTCATACGATAATTTTCACTTACGGACTAATACACTTGAGAAAGGGGGTGTAGAGTATCCGCCAATGGCCCTTGAGACTGGGGTTCAATCCCAGGTTTAATCATACTAAAGACTCAAAAATGGTACTTAAGGCCGCTTTGCTTAACACTCAGTAATATAAGGTAAGGATCATGTAAACACTAATCAAGGGTAAAGTGGAGCAATCCAGGGAAAGGAGTAGCATCCTCCTCTACATCTAGGTGTAGTAGCTAATGAAAAAGGAGTCTTCGAGTAGCCATCGACAACGGTCGCCAATTTTACTTTTTACTGTTCTTCTACAAGGATGGCCACGTCATTAAATAACCCACAAAAGTCGATATGCCATTAAACAAAGATACCATACCATCTAAAGGTGATCTAGATTCTTCCTCTGACCTATAGTTTTTTTAATCTCTTTTCCATGCCTTAGTGGGGACCATTCTAAGCGCTCCAACTATAATTGGTTTCACCGTCATCTTCTTCTCCCACAGCTTTTTTGCCCTCTTTCATTTTCACTTTCTATTTCTTTTATTTTCACTTTCACTTTCTTTTATTTTCCCTTTGCAATCTGTAAGAACAGCAAACTCAATTAGATGACAAGTTCTTGTTTACGTTTTAATCAGTACTGGGTCTGGTCTTCTAGCCGGAATTTTGTGATCCGTTTCTAAATCAAAGTACCCGAGAACTTTATTCGTTTTTGTTTCACGGACAAATTCTGGTTTGTTCATTACATCTTGCGAGTTTTCATCCTAGTTTTAACAGGTCATTTTTTTCACTTATTATTTTCCTCTTTTGAGAACTCTTTACACCAGTGTTAGCTGATGTTTTTTGAACTGGAGTTTGAGCGATAGTAAGTCTCTTCAAGTCTCCAAGACTTTTCTTTATTCTGTCCGATCTTAGAAATGCTGTAGTGTGACTGGTCTCCACTTGTCCTCTGATCTCTAAGTCTTCCTGTTCCTTTACCAAACCTTTGGAGATGGTTCCAAGAACACGAATTATTATTATTATTAGAGAGAATTTTTCACACCTGTGTTTACTGATGGTTTATCACTGGAATTTGAGTTACATCAGATCTCCTCAAGTCTCCTGAACTCTTCTCAGTATTTTGGCTGATATAACGCTGTCCAAGTCCTCCTAACCTGTACCAATCCTTTGGTGACAGTATTGAGCGCACCAATTACAATTATTATCATCGTCACTTTCATGTTCCATAGTTTTTTCAGTTCTCTAGCAAGGTCTTGGTATTTATCTCTCTTTTCGCTTTCTTTCAGTTTTATCCCATGTGAGCTATACGGCAGGTTCCCTTTTTTGTTGACTATCACTAGGTCTGGTCGTCTAGCCGAGATTAGGTGATGTGTTTGTATTTCAAAATCCTAGAGAAGTTTGTATGTCTCATTTTCTAGGACAGATTCCGAGTTGTGCACATGTTATTACTTCATATGGTCAAATATAAACTTCTTGCAAAATGGATCACCTTCCCCATCCAGTTATATTTAGTCTTATACTCTTTTTTTGGACTAATTTATCGCATTTGCTTATCATGTGATTGACTGTTTCATCTCTATCACCACATAACATACCTTTGCTATTTTTTGCGCCTAGTCTATTCTTTCTTTAACATACTTAGTCCTTATGGCGTTTTGTTTTGTGCTACTATCAGGAGAGATTCAGTTTCCCCCTAAAGGTTTCCCTTTCTTCGTCATGTCTAACTTTTACACTTGAGATATCGCTTATTTGTACTTTGAAATCTTCATTCAGTTGTTTTTCTTCCCATTTTTGTTTTTTGGTTATTTGTGCTCTGTTGATACTTGTGTTGTTTGTATTGTTTCTGGTCGCTGTAATCAACCTTCCTAAGCCATTTTTAAGTAGTCTTCAAATCTGTCAACGTCTAATATGGGATACTATAAAAATTCTTGCAAATTTTTGGTATGACCATCTTCATCATCATCATGTCGTGCCGCTAGCACGGATATCCCTGACCCTCTCTCGCCACTTCTCCCTATCGTTCATCGCCTCCGGCAGGTCTTCAGGGCTACATCCCGTATCCTCACATAGCTGGTGTATGTTCAGGCTGGTCGACCTGCTTTTGCTCGGCCATATGTGGGGTCCATAGGAATACATCACTTATGGACTTGTCCCTGCTCCTCCAGCAGTGTCCTGCATGTCTGGTTCATCTAACTTGGATAGTTTTCGTGATGGAAGGCAGGTGGCCGTATAGTTGGTGTCTTGTGGGGTGTTGCCGCCAGGACTTGTTCAATATTGCTCGCAGCATTCTTGTGTAATTGCCGCCTAGCTTCTTCTCCAGGGTCGTGTCGATACTGCTGTATAGATGCACTACTTTGGCATGATAGTTGCTTGTATTTTACGGCATATCAATACTTGTAGGTTTTTTAATGCCAAATTTTTTTATACATACATATTAAATATGTATAATTTGTAAATGAATAGTTTTTAGGAAATAATTTTTAACGATCCAGGGCTTATTGCTTTGCACACAGTTAAATGGTTTCAAATATTTCTAACACAAATGATTCTACTTGATATTAATTATAATCCATGGTAAAAGATTGAACTGTTCTATTTGACCCATAGATGGGACTCTAACAAATACTACCACTCCGGGTCAGCGTTGACCTGGGAGTAATGGCAATGAAAGGTGTACTCCTTAAGCCTCACCATTAGATGTGTCATATTGAGGACCTGCGTTTGAGGCAGGGGTCTTAAACCTCTGATAAGATGCTGACGGTGTATTCTACAGCCCCAGCTGACTGAGTTATTAATGCAACGAGGAATACTTGAAACCATATAATCGTGAAAAAATAGTCAGTATTGAGAATAGATATTTGAAGCTGTAATTTTTTATAAATGACTATAATTATTTACTTGAAATCATATGATTGCTTAAAAAAGATTGACTCAACAAGGGTTGATATAACGTAAAACCAAAGGATGAATAATAATAACAAAAAAAAGTTGTGAATGATGACGTGACTGTTGATTCTGCACACAAATGAATGGTGGATATTTATTCGACTTTCCACCAAGTCAATTTGACATGAAATCAATTTTAGTTAGCGTGTGTGGTGGGACGATTCACGAACTGAGACTCATGCGTGACCATCACAAAAATACTTGAATCTTTCGATATTCCGACAATGGTAACGAGGATGTCAGAAAACAGGGGATAATTTCCCGATTCCTGAAATTATCAGTCATTGTTGTTGTTTTAACCGTTATTGTCTAGAGATGTTGGGAGTCATTTGAGACTGGATCAAAAAGGTCAAGAATAGTTTACCTACGTTTGGTTCGGTTTTATGGCATATCAAACATTGTAAGTTATTGTTGTATCGTTGTAAGGAAAAGATACACAGTGAAATATAGTTAATTATTTATTAACTGAAGAGGTAGAGTTTGATTAGTATTATAAGTCTCGCACTGCAGGTGTTACGTCTGAAATTGGTCTTACTACTGACCGACGTCTTTCCCAGCTGTCTCTCTGCTTCTCTTTCTGCTTCGCTTCCCCGTGCTTAAGAGACGCGGCGTCTTTTATACTTCCGCGATGCTGGAAGTCACGTGGTACGAGCCACTATTCAACAGTTATTTAATGTCTATGAAATAAACAGTTCTATTTCAAACATTTCGGTTTAGCTTAAATGCCATTTTTGTTTATATACAGTTGAATGTTAAAACAGTTCTATTTTAAACAATTCAGTTTAGCATCAGTACACTGTTTAGTTCTATTCGACCCATATATAGGACCCTATCAGATGCTGCCTTTCTGGACCAGAGTGGATCTGAGAGCGATAGCAATAATGGGTATTCCGCATTTCTCAAAGCTCCAGCATTATATGAGCCTCCCCATCAGATTGTTTTGTGTCATATCTTGGACACTCGTTGGGAGAGTCTTATCCCTCTGCAGAGATGCTGTCAGTGTATTCTTCAGCCCCAGCTGACTGGGCGATAAAGATTTAGAGTTAGAATTTTCTCAAAGAAAATTTAGTTAAAAACGCCACAGAACTCTCTTGAATTATAATTCTTTTCTACCATTAAAAATATTTCGTGTTTTTAAGCAGAAAGAAGAGGGTCAAGGTAGAGTAGTGGTAAAGTTAGTGGATTATGATACTCCACACCACTGAAAACTTGCCAAAGCAACCGTGATTAATGTTACATGTTTATTCACGGCCAGGTATTGTTTTGTATATATAACATCGAGAATAAACGAGAATTTTCTCAGTATCGTTTAATAGTGACGAACACTCGTTTAATGGTCATGATCAGTCGTTTAATGGTGACGAACAATCGTTTAATTGTGATGAACAGTCGTTTAACGGTGATGAACAGTTGTTTAATGGTGACGAACAATCGTTTAATGGTGATGAACAGTCGTTTAATGGTGATGAACAATCGTTTAATGGTGATGAACAGTCGTTTAATGGTGACGAACAATCGTTTAATGGTGATGAACAGTCGTTTAATGGTGATGATCAATCGTGATAAAAACAACAGAAGTGGAGATACGAATTTAAACAATTCATGGAATGATGGTCACAAATATGACTTAAAGACAAGAGACAAAAGGAGTATTATAAAAGAGAGAGAGAGAGAGAGAGAGAGAGAGAGAGAGAGAGAGAGAGAGAGAGAAAGAAAAGAATAACAGAAGTTAGAGAAAGAGAGAGAGAGAGAGAGAGAGAGAGAGAGAGCGAGAAAGAGGGAAAGGGAGAGAGAGAGAGAGAGAGAGAGAGAGAGAGAGAGAGAGAGTATTAACACCCGAAAGTAAAACAGAGGGAAGAAAGAAAAAAAGAAAGAAAAAAAGAAAGATAAAAGATGAGAGAAGACAAGAAAAAATATAAAAGTCAAAGAAAGTTTAAGAAAGACAGATGAAAAAAAAAGGAAGATCACGTAAAAGAAGAAATGAAGCTGAAGAAAAGAAGAAACATCAGAACCAAATCAATAAATAAGGGATAAAAGAAACAAAAGAAACAAAGGAAGGATGGAAGGAAGAAAGAAAGAAAGAAAGAAAGAAAGAAAGAAAAATACGCAAGAAAGATGAAAGAAGCTGCAAGAAGAAAGACAAAAAGAAGAAAGAAATAAAAAAAGGAAGCAGAATAAAAAAACAGAAAAATAAAAAGGATCCAGAAATAAGCCAGAAGAAAAAAGAAAGAAAGAAAGAAAGAAAGAAAGGTGAAAGAAGACAAAAGAAAGAAAGAAAATGAAGAAAAGAAGAAATTAGAAACAGAAAAAAGAAAATTGTTAAAATAGGATGTGAAGAAAGAAGATAATATAAAAAAGAAAGAAAGAAAGAAAGAAGATGGTGAAAGAAAGACAGAGAGAGAGAGAGAGAGAGGAACGAAGAAAGATTATGAAATAAGCTGAAAGAAAAAAGACAGATGATAGAAGAAAAAAGAAGACAAAGAAAAGAGTGAAAAAAGAAAGAAAAAGAAATAAAAGATCAGAAACAGGAAGAAAAATTCTTGTTGAGGAGGAAAATTAGAGAAAAACAAATTTGTCATCAAATGAGAACCTTCAAAATGAAAATGTCATTACCAATTTAATTTTCTTGTTGATACCAATCTTTTAAGCTATGAGACAATTTTATTATTAAAAAATAAAACGGACCCAATGAAATCAAATAATAGTTGAACCATGAATTGAAGACAATATTATGGAACGATGGGCTTGGCATCTGAAAAGTCTAATCTTATTTGAAACGATATTTTTACACTTCACTTATAAGTCGATTGTATTTCTATCGGGAAGATTTCATTTTTAGTCAAACTTGCCCAGTCGGCTGGGGCTGTAGAATACACTGACTGCGCCTTTTCAGAGGGGTAAGACCCCTCCTCGCAACGAGTGTCCTAGTTATGACACTAAACAATCTGATGTGGTTCCAGTAATGTTGGCGCTTTGGGGTATGCGGAGTAATCCTTCATTGCCATCGTTCCCAGGGCGAATCTGGCCCGGAGTGGTAGGACCTGATAGGGTCAAATAGAAGTAAACTGTGTACTTATGTTAAACTGAATTGTTTGAAATGGAACTGTTTTTGACATTGAAACTGCACTTACACTAAACTGAATTGTTTAATATAGAACTGTTTTGACATTTAACTCTGTGTAAGCAAAAACTATACTTATACTAAACTGAATTATTTGAATTAGAATTGTTTGACTAAACAGAATTGTTTGAAATAGGAATGTTTTTGAAAATTAAACTGTACTCATGCTAAACTGAATTGTTTAAATTAGAAGTGATTATTTACATTAAATGAATTTAACTTGAAATAACCTACAAAGGTTGATGTGCCATAAAATCCAACCATCAAACCAACGAAACAACCAACCATTTTAATCAATCAATAGCCTTTTTTTATACGTTCAGAGTGGTTCTGTATACTTTACAGACTCTAGTTACTTTTGGGAAAAAGATAATCAACCTCCAGGGGCTATAATTGTAGTCTGTTGGACATTCTGAAGGACCCACCTAAGACTTCAAGACTATATTTTTACTGAAGAGAAAACAAAAATCAACTTTTCCCAATCTTTAAAGTAAATTCTTATGCGTATTATTTTCTTTAGTAAAAATAGTCTAGGTACCTTCAATATAAAAAAATGAGTTGACTGTTCGCCAATGGTCCGGGAGACCGGAGTTCAATCCCAGGTCGAAACATACCAAAGACTCAAAAAACGGTACTTGATGCCACCTTGCTTAACACTCAGCATTATAAGGTAAGGATCAAGGGTAAAGTGGAGCAATCCAGGGAATGGAGTAGCGTCCTCTCCTACACCTCGGTGTAGTAGCGATTGGAAAGGGAGCCTTCGGGTCACTCTCGACTAACTTTACTTACTAAGTGCAACACACCTGCTTATGAGCCATGTCTCCTCATGCATCCTTTTTCTCGAAAAACGTAGCCAATGTCTGGCCTAGAATATGCCATCTGTACTCCCTGTAAGACCCCCAAATAAAAAGAGGGTTCTTAGGTAAGACTCTAAACTGAATCTGATGGTGAGGCTCCAGTTCTGGAACTTTGGCGAGAGAAGAGTACACCTTTCATCACTATTACTCCCAAGCCGACTTCAACCGAAAGTGGTAGTATCTGTTTGGGTGCCATCTATGGGGTCAATAGATCTGTTTGAAAATTATTAGTGTTGGATAAGAATATTTGAAACCATATAACTAAGCGCAAAAATGATTATTGAATAATAGTAATACTTAGAATCATACAACCATATGTACCCATATTTACCCAACCCCTCCGCTCGGGCAGGATATGACACAAGGTCAATTTCTTAGCGGAGTTTAACAAGTTTGAATTCAGAGTTTCCCTTCTCCTAGACTAGTTGTCGCACCAAGGCTGAAGAACTCAGTCTGCCCTTCTATTTACCCATAGCTGGAGGAAGAATAATTGGATTCATACCTTTCCCAAGGGTATTAGTGCTATGTGAAATGCAATCAGTCTCATCCAGAATTTGAACTCGTGTCGCCGTGTCCATTTCTAACGATGATAACCATTACACCACTGGCACCTTAGAACCATAAAACTAAGTGAAAATCATTTGTATTGAATAAGAATACTTGGTATCATATACCTGTGTGTAAAAAACTGAGAGTATTGGTGGAAAGAGAGAAAAATGAGACGAAGGAATCGCTAAAAATAGGGCAATATTTTTGAAATCTTTTGTTATGTTCCAAATATCTAGGAACAATAAAATGTTTGCCCAGTTGGCTGGAGCTGTAGAATACACCAACTGCTTCTCTGCAGAAGGGTAAGACCCCCTCCCCACACACACCAATGAGTATCCTAAATATGACTCTAAACAATCTAATGGTGAGGTTCCAGTAATGCTGGGGCTTTGGAGAATGCAGAGTACCCCTTCATTGCCATCACTCCCATGTCCACTCTGGCCCGGAGTGGTAGCACCTGATAGGTTTCCTATCTATGGGTCAAATAGAACTTAACTGAGCGTTTATGTTAAACTGAATCGCTTGAAATAGAACTATTTTGTCATTTAACTGTGTGTAAACCAAAAATAATAATTATACTAAAGTGAATTCTTTGAAATTTAATTCGGCGTTAAATGACCCGAAAAGAGCTGATACGCCGTAAAACCAACCAACCAACCAACCAAACAACCAACAGCAAAATGTAACAAAAAGCAGTTAAATATATTTTTAACACAATATTATTTTAATCCTTTCACCAACCAGAATACTGTTGGATTGGCATAGATTAGCAACTCTGTTTGCACATGGCTAGTTGCCCAAGCAGCCGTCTTGTCTCTAACTACATTTTTCCTCAGAAGTGCCAATCATTCGTTAGGGGAGATAAATTGTAAGTAAAATTGGCGACCGTAAAGCTCCCTTTTCAATAGCTACTACACCGAGGTGTAAGGGAGGGCGCTATTCCTTTCCCTGAATTGCTCCACTTTATCCTTGATACATACCTTATAATTCTGAGCAAGGAGGTATCAAGTACCATTTCTTATGTCTTTGGTATGACTCGACCTGGGATTGAACCCCGGTGTCCCGGGCCATTGGCGAACACTCTACCCAATAGGCCAATGAGCAGTCTCCCTTAATATCTTTAAATGTCATATTTTACTAGTTTTATCTAATGACGAATTTTACTCCCTCTTATTACATCAAGGGAGTGAGAAGTCACCCCTTCATTGCCATTACTCCCAGGTCAACTTTCACACAGAGTACTAGTACCATTTGAGTTCTATCTATGGGTCGGATAGATCTTCCGGAAATGATTAATATAAGTTGCCGTTGAAATAACCCAACAAGGGTTGACATACTGTAAAACCAATATGTCATTTGGTTCTGTTTGAAAATTACTGATATTAGATAGGAATACTTGAAACTTTATGATTGTTTGTAAATCTTACGAATCAAGAATAGTTAATTGAAGCTATTATTGTTTACTGAGGTTTATTACAAATAACTTGAAGACATATAATTGTGTAAGATTTTAGTATTAGAGAGA
>OY757907.1:93529925-93567425 GCA_963585895.1 Sepioteuthis lessoniana
CAAAAGCAAAAAATAAAAAAAATAAAAAAATACCCAAACGTTGAAAAAAGAAAAAAAAGAAGAAGAAAAATCTTAACCGATTATCACCGAACAAAAAAGAAATTAGGGGAGGGAAGTAAAGATAGAAATAAGAGATAAATGCAAAAGGAGGTACAAAAAAATTGAATAGCTAAAGTTCGACATTCAAACAATTCTCTGTTTTAATATTTGTCGAAAGTGTCTTTGACCATTTTGAGAAAGCGAATAGCCCCAAAAACGAGGAGAAGGTGAGGACTAGATTGTTTGATGGAGGTTAGCGTTGGTCATTGAAGCACAGGAGGGACTTACACACACACACACACATATATATATATATAACGTAGTATTCAGGTGCCAGTTTTCTCGCCGAGATATAAACATTTATGAGAAGACAGGCTAGTGCTCGATATTCCCTTACAAATCGCAATCTTGCACCCAACAACAAAGAAATGGGAGAAGAAAGGAGATAAAGAGAGGGAGGATGGAGGAGAGAGAGAGAGAGAGAGAGAGAGAGAGAGAGAGAAAGAGAGGAATAAGGGAAAGATTGGAGACAGTAAGTGGGGAGAGTCTACCAGACACACTGGTATTGTGCAAAATAAAAAGAAATTGATATTAAAACCCCGATTCGGCTATAACAATAACAGTATATATATATATATATATATATATATATATATATATATATATATATATATAAAGGAATAATACAAAAACAAATGGTATTTACATAAGCCTTGCACAGTTTTTTTATATAGCCTTATTACTATACAGTAAGAGTTATAAGGGTGTACAGATCTTGAACCTTTTGATGAAGATCTCGGAATAACTTTTATTCACGTTTATTGATCGAATTCTGGAGAAATCCTTTTTAGGGCAAAAAATTAACGTCGACCTATCTCTACTAATGATTGACCTCTCCTTTGTTTTGAACCATTCAGCTGGGAATGTAGAATACACCATCTGTATCTCAGCAGAGTGTTCTGAATATGACACTAAGCAATCCGATGGCGAGGCTCCAGTAATATTGGATATTTGGGGAACGCGGAGTACCCGTTTATTGCAATCGCTCCCAGGTCCACTCTGGTCCAGAGTGGTAGCACCTGAGGGGTCCTATTTATGGGTCAAATAGAACTAAACTGTGTACTTATGCTAAACTGAATTCTTTGAAATTGAACTGTTTCAATATTAAACAAGTCCTAGCGGCAACACCCCACAAAGCACCAACTATACGGCCACCTGCCTCCCATCACGAAAACTATCCAAGTTAGACGAGCCAGGCACTCAGGACACTGCTGGAAGTGCAGGGACGAGCTCATAAGTGATGTACTCCTATGGACCCCCACATATGGACGAGATAAAGCAGGACGACCAGCAAGAACATACATACAGCAGCTATGTGAGGAATCGGAATGTAGCCCAGAAGACCTGTCAGAGGCGATGAACGATAGGGAGAAGTAGCGTGAGAGGGTCAGGGATATCCGTGCTAGCGGCACGACATGATGATGATGATGATATGTATACAAATAGAGTTAGCATTAAATAACCAATAATCGTTGATATGCCATCAAACCAAGCCGAACTATCCGCCCCCTTTGTTATTTATCTGTGTAATTTTTACACAAAAATCACGAGTCCTTTTGACGTAACTTTTGGCATGAAGACTTACGAGCTTCCTATCATTTGAGACATAGGTCATGTGACATAGGTTATGTGACTTTGACGTAAAAGATCATTCGAGTTCATCAGAAATCTTACTGCAAAAACCGCTGGTTGTAAAGAAATATTTCTTTGATATCAGAATTTTATCCTCTTCGAATTCTACTTAAAGGTATTTGTTGGTTATCATATTAAAGAGGTTTTATTTTAGCGCCATGTTTCATTTTCCCTTTAAAAAAAATCTGTTATCAACAATCCAGAACTGAATCTACCTGAAATATTCTGGAACATAGATATATGTAAAAAAGATGTCACGAAATCAAAGTTTGAAGAAAAACAGTTTTTTTCCATTTACTTTAGGCATAAACAATTTGGAAATAATTTTTTTGTTCTGGAAAAAGACAAAAAAAAAGTTTCATAGTGTAAGGGGTGACGATATGATAGAATAGATTGTCAAGAGTGTGAAAACCTGAAGAAATATCAGGAACTTTTCAAAGGTCTGCAAAAATTCAAGGCACATGAAGGAAAAGAACCCATTCAGAATTACTCGTACGCTTGTAGAAAGATTAATAGGATAAAACTTGTCCAGCCGACGACGTTAAAAACCAGTAAGAATATTGAATAAAAAATCAGCCGATTGAAAAAAAAAATCTGCTGTTACTTGACCTTTCTCGGTGGGAATGTCAAGATACAACTTACGAAGGCGCCTCTGATGGTGTAATGGTTAGCAAGCTCGACTAGCAAACCTACACGAGTGAGTTCGAGTCTCATTGGGTGCCCCTTTCATATGGCCTTGTGCCACATCTAAGCAAAAGCTTAGTAAATTTCCATGATACAACTTACGTGAAACTGATGTAAAAAACTTGGAAAGAGTTAGATATATAAATAGATAAGTAATAATAAATAATAATAAACAATCCCCAAAAGTTTGGTAAAGAGATTGGAAGGCATCTAGACAACGGCATCATTAAGAATACTGAGAAGAGTCCTGGAGAGTTATAAGACTTGTTGTCACTCAAACTCCAGTGAAAAATCACCAGCTTACGCTGGTGTGAAAATCTCTCAAAGGAATAAAACAATAACACCAGCGTTCAATTCATGAGGAAGTCCGTGTGGCGTAATGGCTAAAGTGTTGGATTGCGGTCTCATAGTACTCCAGATACACTATTACGCTAACTTTCGTTTCTCTTCAGCTATGGGTTAAATAGAACCATTGCCGCCCTTCCACAAGGATGGATTTGGCATTAAATAAGTCATGAAAGTTAATACGTAAAGAAACAACGCAAGAGTTATGTCGATGCTGTTGAGCTTACGTAGAAACAGACGCAACAACTAACTTGATTATTTTCTAATTTTTGTATGTTCAATCAAGTTCCAACTTGATGTCATCCTGACTGAATGAAACCACTTCTCTGTGTGTCGTACTAACAGAAATGGTAATTGGGTGTGAACAACCGTATTTATATCAAAATAATTGTTGTACACATGTCGGATTTTACTTAGTACTCAAGTACGTACAAAATGTCAGAACTTTTTTTTTTTTTGCTAATTTCTAAGTATCGTTGAAAGATTTCTTCAAAAGTGAAATGAAGATGCCTTAATGGATACTCAGTTCTGCAAATGCTAATCGGTGCGAACTAAGCAACAGATAACTAGAGTTATTGCAGCAAATGGCTGCATATGTAGGCATGACTGAATGGGAAAAATCATTTACTGGGAACTGTGCAAACGACTGAATTTTGACCATATAGATGAATGTTATTTGCACAGACGAAACCTCGCTGGGGTTTTGATATAACTACCTTTTTAACACCCACAAGAAAAAAGAACTTTGTTGGAACCTCACCATCAGATTGTTTAGTATCATATCCTATACACTCATTGGAGGAGTCTTACCCCTCTGCAGAGATGTAGTCGATGTATTTTGCAGCCCTGGCCTACTAGGCTAATTACCAGATGGATGACGTAATACAAATATAATGCTTTAATTAAAAGAATAACAAAATATATGACAAGAACTAAAAATTAACACAAAAGCCAAAAATAATTCTGTTATTCAAAGGGTTTCCTTTAAATGTTCACACGCACTTTCGACGGGACTTAGAATACACAGATTATATCCCTTAAAGAAGAGTAAGCTCCCCCTCCCCAATAGAAATACTCCTAGATATATCACTACTCTGAATTTAATGCAGAGACTTCAGTTTTAAGGAATATGAATTCATCCCGCCATTTTTATTGACCTTGTGTCGCATCTTGTTTTTGCCGTAGCTGTTGGGTAAAGACACACATACACACTATATATATATGTGTGTGTGTGTGTGTGTGTGTATGTGTGTGTATGCACGCATTTGTGTGTGTGTATGTGTGTGTGTCGATGTGTGCAAACAAATGGCTGATTTTAGATTGTGACTGTTATATAGCTATGCTTGAAACCCTTCAACTTTGAGCAAAAAAGAGCTCAGGCTCGCTTGAGCATCATGTTTTCATTACGTCTTCAATCTGGTTATTGGCCCAGTCGGCTGGGGCAGTAGAATACACCGACTGCATCTCTCCAATGAGTATGCAGGATATGACACTAAACAATCTGACAGTGAGGCTTCAGTAAGGCTGGAGCTTTGAGGAATGCGGAGTACTCCTTCATTGCCATCGCTCCCAGGTCCACTCTGGTCCGGAGTGGTAGCATCTGATAGGGTTCTATCTATGAAGCAAATAGAACTAAACAGTGTACTGATACTAAACTGAATTGCTTGAAATAGAAGTGTAGCAAAGGCAAGAGCAGCTATTGATAGGAAGTAAGACCTGACAGATAAAATAAAACGCAGTTTCTTCCAAGCTGCGGTCGTGTCGATACTGCTGTAATAATGCACTACATGGACGCTAACTAAACGTATGGAGAAAAAGCTTGATGGCAACTACACAATAATGCTGCGAGTGATATTGAACAAGTCCTGGAGGCAGCACCCCACAAAGCAGCAGCTTTACGGCCACTTACCACCCATCACGAAAAAAGTTAGACGAACTAGACATGCAGGACACGGCTGGAGAAGTAAAGACGAACTCATAAGTGATATACTCCTCTGGACCCCTTCACATGGACGAGCAAAGGCAGGACGACCAGCCAGAACCTACATACAGCAGCTCTGTGCCGATATGAGATGTAGTCCTGAAGACCTGCCGGAAGCAATGGACGATAGAGAAAGGTGGCCAGAAAGGGTCAGGGATATCCGTGATGATGATGTGACATGATGATGATGATGTGTATACAAATTTGGCATTGAGTAACTAACAATGGTTGATATACCATAAAACAAAACGGAACCAAACCGATCATCTTGGCATAAAATAACCCTACGAGGGTTAAAACTAACTACTACTCTTTCGTATAGTTTTGGTCATTCGTCATCTGTTTTTCCAAATTCTTCTCTAGTGAGACGATGAATATCAACGGGACCACAATTTTCATGAACACATAATTCATTTATTACTTTGACAGCGTCTTCTTTTCAACACCCGTATCAGCCTACAGGAAACTGGCGAACATAGATCAGGTGACGGAGACATTAGGGTTAAAATTTCCAAGAGTCACCGTGAATTATCCGACAAGGATACGTGTTTCAGTGGATAAGGTGTTTGGTAGAAAAGTGTTTCTGAGTGAAATCATCTGGAGGTTGTAGGTTCAATCTCAACAACAGGTAAGAATAACAAGAAATATTTACTATATCTTAACGTTTTGGAACAGTCTGCCCCTGTGGTCCAAGTAAAGGGATTAGTTCGAGATTCTTGAATCCGACATGAAGCTCCCGAAGAAAACCGAAGGACATATTGGCCGAAACGTTGTGATCATAACAATAAAGATGAGGCTAATAGTCCGAATATTCTAAGTAATAATAGAGATGGAACATTCACCTGATTTAGTCGAGCGTTTCTCGCTAACACTTATTCCAAATTTCTTGAACCGTTTTGATCACCTGACAGAAACCGTTTCATTACAGCTAAGCTTTCATCTGACCTCAGGTTTATTAACTCTCAATTAAAACTGACTTGACTCGCGGCGTTTTCCGGCTGTTTAACGGTTCTACACAACCTACCATATGATAAAATTGACGTTCAAAAAGTTCTAAGCCTCATCCGAAAGGACGGGTCATAACTGAGAATTTATAACATACACATTGAGGATGAACCAGCTGTTTGCAAAGGTTAAAGTTTCCGGAATTCTTCTGACTCTCCGACTCCGGGGTGAGGCTATGAACTTTTTGAACGACCACGTAAATTCCGCCAATCTATAATTTCACATTTGGATCAAAATCGAGTATTAGTAAGTGAATCAAATTTCGACATTGAATATCCCACAGGGAGTTGATATGCTGTTAAACAAATAAACCAACCAACCCAACCTAAACCAAACTTCTTTTTGGTTTGGGTCGGGAAGCATTGTCGTGTTTCCTCTTTTCTCACATGTTATTGAAACAATATTATTTTTACGTGTTTAATGTATTGTTGCTACTTGTGTTACTGCCCTTTTTCGTCTAAAAGAAATCCAGAATCTTAGGGTTTTTTTTTTTTTTTTTTTTTTTTTAGATTTGCGTTTTGAAGAAAAACAGCTTTAACGAATTTAGAGTCGAAGAAAGAAAGTCTTCTGTGTTTTGGTGTGGCACTAATTTGTCAAAGAAAGATTCTCTCTCTCTCTCTCTCTCTCTCTCTCTCGCATGCTCTAACTTTTGTCCCATGTATCTTATTAATATTTTCTTTCTTCTGCTCTGGATTTCCTCTTTCCTTTCATCGCTATAACTGCATTAGACACACACACACACACACACCCTACACGACAGCCCAGTCGAGTGGGGCTGTAGAATACGCCGACTACATCTGTGCAGAGGAATAAGACCCCCCCCCCACAACGAGTGTCCCAAATACTAAACCGTCTGATAGTGAGGCTCAACGCCTGGAGTTTTAGGAAATGTGGAGTACCCCTTTCATTGTCATTACTCCTAGGTTCACTCTGACTGGGTGTGGTAGTATCTCTCGGGGTCCCATCTATGGGACAAACAGAATTTTTTAGTCATTTTCCACACTTAAAATTTAACTGAGTACAAAAAAAAAATGACTGTAAATTGTATTATTAGCATTATATAACAATATTTAGAACTATTTAATCCAAGGAATGGAGGAACGCCCTCCCGTACACCTCGGCGTGGTAGCTATTGAAAAGGAGCCTTCGGGTCACCCTCGACTCAGGTCGCTAACTTTACTTACTTTTAATTGTGTACAAAGGAATGAATAATATTAAATAGAATAACTAGTGTGGAATAGCAATACTTGAAACCATTTAACTGTGTGCAAATAAAACTATTAGTTTTAGATACAATAGTTGAAATCATTTAACTTTGTGTGAACAAATGAGCTTTGGCTCATTTAAAAATTGTTGCTCATAAACAATTCGTTTAAAATCATTTATATCTCATATTCATGTATAAATAGGATTTGGTATAAAATAATCTACAAGGGTTGATAAGCTGTAAATATACAACCAATCAACCAACCAACCAACTACTGAACACACTACTCGAAGATACTGCAAAATAAATATTTTCTAAAAGTATTTTGTAATTTGCTTGAAGCATTGCAGAAATTGTTTTATTTTATGGTATTGAATTAATTTAGAGGGATATTGCAAGGCGAAATAATAATTATTTGAGTCTCGTTAATTTCAAAGTAAAAACTTTATCGTCAGAGACTTTTTTTCTTATAATTGAACACGATGCTGGAGGTTCAAATTTTTTTTTTAACTTTGTAAACATGGTGTCACGTGGGGTGTTAGTTATGAAAATGAATAAGACAAAATAAAATAAAATAAAATGAAATTTATTAGGACAACTGAAGTCACGTCTATTTCGCATGGAGTTTAAACACTCCACGTGACACCATAGTTACAACACCCAACATGGCGTTCTAACTAAATGGTTAAAGTCCTGCAGTGTGGCCGTGAACTCTGTTAGTTCGAACTCCAGTCGATCTATTACGTTTACTCTAGGCCTAATACCCTTTGGGAAAGAAAGTGAGCACTCCTTATCTCTACAGCTGTGGGTTAAATACACGGTTTGCTTTGGTTGATATGACATTTAATAAACCAAACCATAATAGTATATGTTTAGATTTAATAAATAAATTGATTTTAGTTAATACTTGTATTTCTGTCAATCGCTATTTTCTGTATATTTGTAGCATTTTCTTTTTTTTTTTTTTTTTTTGGTCTTTTCCTTTTTGTCAATTCTAGACAATGCTGAGAACATCGATTGATAAAATCAAAGAAAACGGCCTCGAGTTGACAAAGAAAAGAAGCAGAAGGTAATATTTACCAACCCCTCCGCTCGGACAGGATATGACACAAGGTCAATTTTTTAAGCGGAGTTTAACAGGTTTGAATTCAGAGTTTTCCTTCTCCTAGACTAGTTGCCTAACCAAGGCTGAAGAACCTAGTCTGTCCTACTATTTACCCATAGCTGGAGGGAGAATAATTGGATTCATACCTTTCCCAAGGATATTAGTGCTATATGAAATGCAATCAGTCTCGTCCAGGATTTGAACTCGTATCGCCGTGTTCATTTCCTACGGCGATAACGACTACACCACGGGCACCTCCAAAAGAAGCAGAAGGTACCCCACAAAAACAATTACCGACGCCGACTAAGACGATGACATAGCAATCCTGGCAAATACACCCAACCTAGCCAAAATACTACTGCATAGTTTGGAACGAGCCGCTGCAAGCCTTGGCCTCCATGTCAATGCACACAAAACTGAATATACGTGCTATAATCAAACAGGTGACACTTTCACACTAGACGGAACCTCTCTGAAACTGGTAGACAAATTCACCTACCTAGGAAGCAGTGTCTCATCAACCGAAAAAGACACCGACACGCAGCTAACGAAGGCATGGACAACTATCGATAAGCTATCGATCATATGGAAATCAGACCTTACTGATAAAATGAAACGCAGTTTCTTCCAAGCATCGGTCGTATCGATACTGCTGTATGGATGCACTACTTGGACGCTAACAAAACGGCTGGAGAAGAAGCTCGATGACAATTATACAAGAATGTTGCGAGCAATATTAAACAAGTCCTAGCGGCAACACCCTACAAGGCACCAACTATACGGTCACCTGCCTCCCATCACGAAAACGATCCAAGACATGCAGGACACTGCTGGAGAAGCAGGGACGAGCTCATAAGTGATGTACTCCTAAGGACACCCACGTATGGTCGAGCAAAAGCAGGACGACCAGCTCGAACATACATACAGCAGCTATGTGAGGATACGGGATGTAGCCCTGAAGACCAGCCAGAGGTGATGAACGACAGGGAGAAGTGGCGAGAGAGGGTCAGGGATATCCGTGCTGGCGGCACGACATGATGATGATGATGATGATTGTTACTCTTATCTCATATCACTCGCTTTTTCTTTCTGCTTTCTATTCTTTAACATGTCATATTTTGTTTCTCTTGTACTATCTTTCACTCAAATCTCTCCTTTCTATTTTTTCACTGCAGAAATCACCGTAGCGTAGTGGTCACCGTACTGGACTGCGACATCGTAGTTCCCAACTCTCGGCATGGTATTCCACTCACTTTCGGACAAGAACCCCAGGGAAAGTTGTAAACTCCTTCACCCACCTCCAGTTATTGGTTAAATAATACCACTACTATTCTTTTACAAGGATGCCTTCGGCATTGAATTACCCACGAAGGTTGATATGTCATTAAACAAAGAAACCGAACTTTTTACTGGTCTTTCACAATGTGTGGTTAGTTTGGTTGGTTTGGTTTTATGGCACATCAACCACTGTAGGTTATTTAATGCCAAATCCATTTTTATACATATAAATAATTCTATTTCAAACAATTCAGTTTAGCATAAGAACAGTTTTTTATTTACACACAGTTAAATATTAATGCAGTTCTATTTCAAACAATTCAGTTTAATATAAGCACACAGTTTAAATGCCAATTTTGTTCTATTTAACCTATGAGGTGCTACCACTACGGGCCAGAGTGGACCTGGGAGCGACGGCAATGAAGGGGTGTTCCGCATTCCCCAAAGCTCCAGCATTACTGGAACCTCACCATCAGATTGTTTAATGTCATATCCAGTCGACTGGGGATGTGGAATACACCGACTGTTTCTCAGCAGAGAGTAAGAATCCCCCCACAAGCGTCCTGGATATGACACTAAACATTCTGATGGTGAGGTTCAAGTAATGCTGGAGCTTTGGGAAATGCGGAGTACACTCTGGCTCGGAGTGGTAGCACCTGATAGGTTACATGGAACTAAATAGTGTACTTATGCTAAACTGAATTGTTTGAAATAGAATTGTTTTGACATTTAAACCGTGTACTTATGTTAAACTGAACTGTTTGAAATAGAACTGTTTGGATATTTGACTGTGTGTAAACAAAAATCTGTACTTATGCTAAACTGAATTGTTTGAAATAGAACTGCTTATTGTATAAAAATGGATTTGGCATCAAATAACCTGAAATGGTTAATGTGCCATAAAACCAAACCAAACCAAACTAACCACAAATTGTTCTCATCTTTCTTTCTTTCTTTCTCACGCTTTTTTCCATCATCTTTGTTTTCTATTTCTCTTATTTTTGGGTCGAAGGAGCATTTAATATAACGGTTTAAGTAGCAGGAATTGGACGCAGCGAAACAAGTTCAAATTCTAGATAAGACTGCGTCTTTCTTCACATTCATACCCTTGGGAAAAGCTTAACTCCATCTCTTCTCACTCTTCAGGTAAATAATTGGTTCAGATTGAACAATTTATGATTTGTTTAGAAACCGATCTCGGAGACAGAAAATCTATGAACGCAAAACTAGCAATGTGAAGTCAGAGATCTTTGTTTGCAACCAGTACCACTTAACCCACAATCATTTGTCGCATGTTAGTTAGAGAGGAGTGAGGCATCGCCAAGTAACCTTTCTATTTCCCCGTGAAGATGGCATGAAGATTTGGTTTGGTTTCGTTTGGTTTTAATATATATCAACCATTTTAAGTTATTTAAATCCCTTTTATACATATATATAAAATATATGATTTTAAAACACATTTTGTTGATAACATTTTTAAACGAGACAGAGCTTATTTTTGGCTCACATTTGAATGGACATATAATCCGAATAATTCTATTTACAATTAATCCTTTGTTTACACGCAGTTAAATATTTTAAAGTATTGCTATGCATCACTAACAATTTAATTAAACATCAGTCATTTATTTACACGCAGTTGAATCATCGAACAGTTCTATTTCAAGCAATTCAATTTAGCATAAGTCATTCGTTTGCACGCAATTTCTGTGTCAAAGTACACAATTCAAATGTAAAAAACAGTTTTATTAGACCCATAGATAGGACCCTATCATGTGCATCCACTCCGGGCCAGAGTGCACCCGGGAGCGAAGGCAATGAAGAGATACTCCATATTCCCCTAAGCTACAGTATTACAGGAGCCTTACCGTCAAATAGTTTAGTCTCATATCCAGGACAGACGTTGGATACAGTCAGTGTATTTTAAAGCCCCAGCCGAGTGGGTCTCGTTGGGGGAGTCTTAACTCTCTGCAGAGATAAGTTGGTGTATTCTACAGCCCCAGCCGAGTGGGTCTTGTTGGGGGAGTCTTAACCCTCTGCAGAGATAAGTTGGTGTATTCCACAGTCCCTGCAGAGTGGGTCTTTTTGGGGGAGTCTTAACCCTCTGCAGAGATAAGTTGGTGTATTCTACAGCCCCAGCAGAGTGGGTCTTTTGGGGGTAGTCTTAACCCTCTGCAAAGATAATGTCGGTATATTCTACAGCCCCGGCCGACTGAGCCAGTTGTATATAGAGGAATTACTCGGCATAGTCCAAATAGTAAGAAGTTCTGTCTGTTTGACGGCGGTCTTTATCGTTCTCTCTTTTTTCTTTATTCTTCCTCTCTCTTCTTCTCTCTCACCTCTGTCCTTCCTTTTCTCTTGTTTCTTTTGCATTCTTTCCTTCTCCCTGATCATTTTTTTTTATTTTCTTCTTTCTCCTGACTTTCACTTTAGTATCTTAAAACTCTTTTTTATCTTGTTAATTGTTGTGTCATTCCCTCTTCCTCTCTTTCATACTCCCGTTTTGTCTCTTTCTTTCTGGCTCTCTTTTTTTCACTTCTTCTCCTTTCATTGATGCCTTTTTTCTTTACTTCTTTCTCTCTTTCCGTCCCTCTCTTTATCATCTTTTCCTTGTCCTTGTCTCTTACCTTCTTCCTCATTCTCAAATTCCCATTGCTGCTGGGTGCATCCGTACCAAATTGGCACCAAACGTTTTTGTTTGTTTCGGTTACAAAGAGTTGGTACATTTTTTTGTTAAAAACATCTTTCAAGGTCTATTTAATATATAAATATGTAAATATAACAAGGTCCATTTAGTAGTATACACACACTCACACGCATCCCCCCCATATATATATATACAAAATGATGGGTTTACTTAGCAGACTATTACTGAAAGAAAGAGAGTGACAAGCAGCTGGGCTGCCACCAGGGGGTGTGGTGTTAAATATACACGATTATATATATATATATATATATATATATATATATATTACTTTAGAGACCTTGAAAGGTATTATTATCATTATCATTATTATTATTACATCACCTCTTGCGAGTTCTTTACACCAGCGTTAGCTGGTGAACATTCATTGGATTCTAATTGACACTAAGTCTCCTCTGGTTTCTAGGACCCTTCTCAGTATTCTAACCGATCTTAACAAGGATGTGGTCTGGATGCTCTTATTTCTTCCTCCGATTTTCAGTTCCTACAGTCCCTTTTCCAGGCCTTTAAGGACAGTTCCAAGTGCACCAATTACAATAGGAATAACCGTCTCCCTCATGTTCCACAGCTTTTATTTTTATCTCTCCAGCAAGGTACCAGTACTACTCATTCTTTCCGCTTACTTTTATTTCCCTCTGTGGTCCACAGAAACGGCAAAATCCACTATATTTTTTTCCTCCTTAATTACACTAGGTCTGGTCGAGATTGGTTTGTTTGGTTGTTTAATGGCATATCAACCTTCTTGGGTTATTAAAGCCAAACCCTTCCTTCTAGAACAGTAGCAGCACTATTTAACCCATAGCGGGGAGAATAAGGTAGGTCATACCTTTCTCAAGGTTATTTGTCGAAAAATGAACGTAATTGCGTGACTGGATTTCGAACTCGCTTGCAAAAATTCTGTAGTCCAACGCTTTAACCATTAAACCACGAGGACAACCCCGGTGGAGATTGGGTTATCTGTTTTTATCTCCAAATACCAGAGAAGTGTATGTGTCTCATTTTCAAAGACGGATTCTGGCTTGTACATATAACATTTGATACTATGGCTAAATTCTAAGCTCTTGCACAATTCCCAGTCACTCACCTTTCCCAACCAGTTGTGTCTAGTCTTGTGCTCCTTTTGTGCTAGTTTGCTGTATTCACGATTAACTGTTTCATCTCTGTCTTCACAAAACATCCACTTGCTATTCTCTTGTATATTATCAATTTTTGCTTCGATATAATTGGTCCAGATGGCGTTATTTTGTGTGGCTATTAAACGAGATTCAGTTTCTCTCTTCAGGTTTCCTCTTTTAAGCCATGTCAAGGTCATCTCGTGTAGAATATCCTTAGTTTGTCGCTAGAAGTACACATGCAAATGTTTCCCTCCCATTACCGTTTTCTATATTATATTTGTCATCATTGCTGTTACTGTTGCCCTGTCGGCTGGGTGGGGGTGGGGGCTGTAGAATACACCGACTGCTTCTCTGTAGAGGGTCCTGGATATGACACTAAACAACCTAATCGTGAGGTTTCAGAAATCCAGGAGCTTTGGGGAATGCGGAGTACCCCTTCGTTGCCATCGCTCCCTGGTCCACTTTAGTCCGGAGTGGTAGCACCTGATAGAGTCCAATCTATGAGTCAAACAGAACTAAACCGTGTACTTATGTTGAATTGAATTGCTTGAAAGAAAACTGTTTTGAAATGTAAACTGTGTACTTATGCTACATTGAATTGTTTGAAATTGAGCTGTTTCTGTATACTAAACTGAATAGTTTGAAATAGAAATGTTTTTCACATTGAAACTGTTCTTACGCGAAACTGAAATAGAACTCTTTTGACATTTAACTGTGTGTAAATAAAAACTATACTTATACTAAACTTATAGGTTATTATTATTATTATTATTATTATTAGTTGTAGTATTAATACTAGTTGTAGTAGTCGTTGTAAAATCCGCATTATCTTTGCATTCTAGTAAACGTAAACCATGAAAAAGGACACATATAGTGAGATCCTAATTAGCGCAATACACTTCAAATAAAGCAAATTCATTTGAAACTAATAATAGTTTTTGTGAGGTCTGCATCCGCGCTAACAGTTATTTCTAATCAACCAAGTTCTGAATATATCTAAGATATTGATGAAAATCTAATTGGAATCATTCTCCCCTTCCTAAATAAAGACATCAATATTCTCATAGAGAGTAACCGTAGATCATGTAGTATCTATTTGTCTAGAGAAGAAGAAGAAGAAGAGAGAGAGAGAGAGAAACGAAGAGGAAGATAAAAAGAGAGAGAGAGAGAAAGAGAAAGAAGAAGAAGAAGAGAGAGAGGGGGAAAGGAAGAGGAAGATAAAGGAAGATAGATAGATAGATAGATAGAGAGAGAGAGAGAGAGAGAGAGAGAGAGAGAGAATTCCATATATTTAACAGAATACAGAATAGCAACATTTATATTTGTCAGTCTCTTTCTCTAAAGGTTACTGTGAATCTTATTTCTCAATATTTACCCGACGGAGCGAGTCAAACAATTGTCTTTTAGTCCCTCTTTATTTGTGTGTGCATATATATATATATATATATGTGTGTGTGTGTGTGTGTGGGAGCATATGTAGAAATGAGTGTATATATATATATATATATATATATATATATATATATATAAGTGCGCATATATGTACGCTATTATGTGTATTAATATATATGAATTTGCGTTTGTGGGCTTATATATGTGTGCGTGGGGGCGCATATATATATATATATATATATATATATATATATATATATATATGAATGTGTGTGCATATATATATGTGTGTGTGTGTTTGTGAGTGTGCGTGCGAGTGTGCGTGTGTGTATGTGTATGTTTTTCTTTGATATTCGATTCCATCAGCGTTTTTTCCCTGATTGCTTTTTGTTTTCTTATCTTGTTTTCTAATTTCGAAAAAGTGCCGAGTGAAACTTGAATCCTGTAAAAGACCCTTATTAGTGAAAGCAAAGAAGAAAGGATGTTACTGAGAGATAACGCGTGCAAGAGAGAGAGAGAGAGAGAGAGAGATAGAGAGATAGAGAGAGAGAGTTGGTTGGTTGGTTGATTGGGATTAGGGCTTATCAACCTTTGTAGGTTATTTAATGCCAGACCCATTTTTATATAAATAATCATTTCTATTTCAAACTATTCAGTTTAGCATGAGTACACAGTTTAATTGTCAAAACCATTTCAATTTCAAGCTATTCAGTTTCGTCAAACAGTTCTAATTTAAAGCATTCAGTTTTATATAAGTATAGTTTTTGTCCACACAGTTAAATGTTAAAACAGTTCTATTTCAAACATTTCAGTTTAACGTAAGTGCAGTTTCAATTTCAAAAACAGTTCTTTTTTAAACAATTCAGTTTAGCATTAGTACGCAGTTTACATATCAAAACAGTTCTATTTCAAGAAATACAGTTTAGCATAAGTACGCAATTTTGATATCAAAACAGTTCTATTTCAAGTAATTCAGTTTATCATAAGTACGCAGTTTAGTTCTATTTGACCCATAGATAGGAACCTATCAAGTGTTACCACTTTGGGGTTAGCGTGGACCAGGAAGCGATGGCAATGAAGTGATACTCCGCATTGTCTAAAACTACAGCATTACTGGAACCTCACCGTCTGATTGTTTAGTGTCATAACAGGACATTTATTGTGCGGGGGGGAATCTCTCCTCTCTGCAGAGAGGCAGTCAGTGTATTCTATAGTCCCAGCCGACTGGGCAAGAGAGAGAGAGAGAGAGAGAGAGAGAGAGAGAGAGAGAGAGAGAGAGTGTGTGTGTGTGTGTGTGTGTGTGTGTGTGTGTGTGTGTGTGTGAGTCGGGGAGAGAAAATGGATAGAACAGAAAAAAATCAAAAGAAAGAAAGAAAGAAACAAACAAACGAGGCAAATGATATATGTTTTAAAAAAAAAGAGTATACATATTTACCAACCCCTCCGCTCGGTCAGGATATGACACCAGGTCAGTTTTTAAGCGGAGTTTAACAGGTTTGAATTCAGAGTTTTCCTTCTCCTAGACTAGTTGCCAAACCAAGGCTGAAGAACCTAGTCTGCCCTACTATTTACCCATAGCTGGAGGGAGAATATTTGGATTCATACCTTTCCCAAGGGTATTAGTGCTATGTAATCAGTCAAGTCCAGGATTTGAACTCGTGTCGCCGTGTCCATATCCTGCAACGATAACCATTACACCACGGGCACAAAAAAGAGTATAAAGTGGTAAAAGAAGGAAAACGTGTAGAAAAGACTGAGTTTAAGAGGAAGATTCAATAAGAAAACAAAGCCGACAACCTAGACAAGAAAAGGAAAAAGACTGTCGATGGAAAGGAAAGAGAAAAGAAAGATAAGAATAAAGAAAGATAAAAGAAAAGGATGAGGAAGAAGTGATAAAGAAAGATAAATAAATAGAGTAACGAAAACGAGAAAAAGAAAGAAAAGAGAACAGAAAAAATCAAAAAATCAACGGAATGAAGAATAAGACGGAAAGCTAAAAGGAAAAAAGAAGGAAGAATATCAATACGGAAAGAAAGAAAGGAAGATAAAAAATTCACGGCTGTAAAAAGAAAAGGAAAGGCTAATATTTTAGTGAGGGAAGAAGAACAAATTAAAAAAGAAAGAAAGAAAGAAAGAAAGAAAGAAAGAATCAATAAAGTTTTAAAAAGTTATTCAAAAATGCGTAAAAATGAAAGAGTTTGGAACACGTACGTGAATAATATTAATAATAATAATAATAATAATAATAAACTAAAAGAAAGTGAAAAGAAGGATAAGTACCTCGACCTTGCTAGGGAATTGAAAAAAACTATGGAACATGTAGGTGACAATTATACCAATTGTGATTTGTGCTTTCGGTACAGTAACAAAAGGATTATTAAAGGGACTTGCGGACTTGAAGATTGAAGGAGGAGTGGAGACATTATTGACAGCTATATTGAGAACGGCTAGAATACTGAGAAGAGTCCTGGAGACTTGAGGAGACTTGCTGTCGTTCAAACTCACGCGAAAACCATCAGCTAACGCTGATGTGAAAAACTCTCAAGCAGTAGATAATAATAATAATGATAATTATAATACTTGGGGATCTTGGAGGCTGACACTATCAAACAAGTGCAAATGAAAGACATGATCCGAAAAGAATATCCCAGGAGAACGCGAAAACTACTCGAGACAAAACTCTCCAGCAGAAACCTCATCAAAGGAATAAATACTCGGGCTGTGCCACTAGTCAGATACTCGGGACCCTTTCTCAATTGGACCCGAGAGGAACTTAAACAAATGGACCAAAGGACAAGAAAACTAATGACCATGCATAAGGCATTACACCCCAGAGACGACGTTGACAGACTATATGTATCTAGAAAAGAGGGAGGAAGAGGACTTGCCAGCATCGAAGACACCGTTGACGCATCCATACAACGGCTCGAAGACTACATAGAAAAACACGAACGAGGACTAATTACAACCATCAGAGTCGATACGGACAACACGATAAACGAAAGAATGACAACAACGAGGAAACAAAAATGGGAAGGAAAACAACTCTATGGCCGCTTTAAGCGTCTAATAAACAACATTTCACACCAGAAAACCTGGACCTGGCTAAGAAAAGGAAACCTTAAGAGAGAAACGGAATCCCTCCTAATAGCAGCACAGGACAATGCCATAAGAACCAATCATTTCAAAGCGAGAATAGACAAGACGCAACAAAACAGTAAATGTAGGCTATGTGGTGACAGAGACGAAACGATCAATCACAAAATAAGCTAATGCAGCAAATTGGCACAGAAAGAGTAAAAGGCGAGACACGACTGGGTCGGCAAGGTGATCCACTGGGAAATGTGCAGGAAATTTAAATTCGACCATACAAACAAATGGTATGTGCACAACCCGGTGCCTGTCCTAGAAAATGACTTGCATAAACTCCTATG
Source organism: Sepioteuthis lessoniana (assembly GCA_963585895.1). Classification (NCBI taxonomy): domain Eukaryota; kingdom Metazoa; phylum Mollusca; class Cephalopoda; order Myopsida; family Loliginidae; genus Sepioteuthis; species Sepioteuthis lessoniana. Next base: position 93,547,907 of record OY757907.1, read on the forward strand.
GGACTTAAACATACAAACGGATCACCTAATCCCGGCCAGAAGACCAGACCTCATAATAATCAACAAAAGAAAGAGAATCTGCAAAATTGTTGACTTTGCTGTCCCGGCGGACCACAGAATAGATCTGAAGGAAAGTGAAAAGAAGGGTAAGTACCTCAACCTTGCTAGAGAATTAAAAAAACTGTGGAACATGAAAGTAACGATTGTGCCAATTGTGATTGGTGCGTTAGGCACAGTAACTAAAGGATTATTAAAGGGCCTGGAAGACTTGGAAGTTGGCGGACGGGTAGAGACTATCCAAACGACAGCATTGCTGAGAACGGCCAGAATACTGAGACGAGTCCTGGAGACTTGAGGAGACTTGCTGTCACTCAAACTCCAGTGAAAAACCATCTGCTAATACTGATGTGAAAAACTCTTGAGGAGTAAATAATAATAAAGAATAGATAAGACGCAACAAAATAGCAAATGTAGGTTATGTTGTGATAGAGACGAAACCATTAATCACATAAGCGAATGCCGCAAATTAGTACAAAAGGAGTATAAGACTAGACACGACTGGCTGGGCAAGATGATCCACTGGGAAATGTGCAAGAAATTTAGATTTGACCATACAAACAAATGCTATATGTACAACCCAGTATCTTTCCTAGAGAATGACACACATAAACTCCTATGGGACTTTGACAGACCTTGTAATAATCAACAAAAAAAAAAAGAAAAAGAAAAAAGAAAAAAAAAGTGAATTTGCAAAATAGTAGACTTCGTTGTCCCGGCTGACTATACGACTGGCTGGGCAAGATGATCCACTGGCAAATGAGCAAGAAATCTAAATTTGACCATACAAACACATGCTATATGCACAACCCAGTGTCTGTCCAAACTTCAGTGAAAGACCATCAACGTCAATCGATGGGAAAAACTGTCAAGGAGTAAATAATAATAATAATAATAATAGTAACTGATGGAAGGAATAGAACAACCAATTCAAGAAAAGATCACATCGTTCGGAGAAAAAGAAACTTCCAAATACTTGGGAATATTGGAAGCGGACACCATCAGATGAAAGAAAAAATTCTTAAAAAGTATCACAGGAAAACGAGAAAACTACTCAAAAACATACTACATTGCAGAAATTTCATCAAAAGGGTAAACATCTGGGCTGTCCTCCTAAGATACTCGAGACCATTCCTAAAGTGAATGAGGGAAGAACTTCAATAAATAAACCAGAGAACAAGAAAATTAATGACGATGCATAAGGCCTTACAACCCTAGAGATGACATAGACAAATTATATGTTAAGAAAAGAAGGAGGAAGAGGATTCGCCAGCATTCAAGATAGCGTCGATGCATCGATACGACGACTCGAAGACGACAAAGCAAAGAAAGACTAATTACAGAGACCAGAAAAAACACAAACAACACAAGGATAAAGAAACAACAATAACTAGGAAACAAAATGGGAGGGGGTCCTCGTGGTGTAATGGGTAAAGCGATGGACTGTAGAATCGTAGTGAGCGAGTTCGAACTCCAGTCGTGCTATTACATTCCCTTTCGGACAAAAACCCTTGGGAAAGGTATGAACCTTCTTATCCTCTCAATTATGGGTTAAATAGTATCACTCCTTTTCTTCTCGAAGGATCAGTTCTATCAAAACAAGAATAGATAAGACGGTTATTTAAAAAACGGTACCGACAAACTATTCTCGCCCAGTCGGCTGGGACCGTAGTTTACACCGACTGCACCCCTGCAGAGGAGTAAGACCCCCGCCACGAGTATCCGGGATCTGACACTAAACAATGTGATGATGAGGCTCCAGTAATACTGGAACTTTGAGGATGCAGAGTACTCCTTCATTGCCTTTGTTCCCGCAGTGGTAGCTTCTGATAGGGTCCTATGTATGGGTCAAATAGAACTGTTTGACATATGCAAACAAATGACTTATGCGAAATTAAAATAGAACTGTTTGATCGTTTCACTGTTTGTAAACAAATAATCAATGTTTAATTGAACTGTTGGTGATACATAGCAATAGTTGAAACCATTTAACTTTGTTGACTTATGCTGAACTGAATTGTTTGAAATAGAACTGTTTTATCATTTAACTGTGTGTATCTACAAAATGTGTTTACAATTCATATATTTAATATAAATGTAAAATAAGGATTTGACTTTAAATAAACCCCAATGGTTAATATGACCTAACTTTATTTAGACTTCATTTCGTCAACGGTCCAGGAGATTAGGGTTCAATTCCAGGTTGAGTCAGACTCAAAAAATGGTACTTGATGCCGCTTTGCATAGCACTCAGCACTATAAGGTGAGGATCGAGGGTAAAGCGAATCAATCCAGAGAATGGAGTACAGTCCTCCTCTACACCTCGGTGTAGTAGCTATTGAAAAGGGAGCCTTCGAGTCACCCTCGACTATGGTCGCCAATTTTACTTATTATTTATACTTCCGCATCTTCCTATAGCAATTTTGGGACAAATGAGACCGTACTGGTAAATTTTACTTCAAAACGTTCCGTGATAAAATAGTTGCTCTTTATCGATGTGGGTTATTATTATTATTATTATTATTATTATTATTATTATTATTAGCGCGAGTTTTTCTTAAGAGCTTTTAGCTGATGGTCTTTCATTGGAATCTAAGTGACAACAAATCTCCTTAGATCTCCAGGACGATTCTGGATCGTAACAATGCCATAGTTTGGACGGTGTCAATTCGTCATCCGATTTCCAACCCTTTTAGCCCCTTTACCAAGTCATTGAGTATCGTTCCGTGCGCACCAATCACAGTTGGTATCCCTTGTCACTTTCATGTTCCATAGCTTTTTCTAGTTCTCTGCAACGTGTACCCACTTGTCTCTCTTTTCGTTTTCTTTGGTTTTCACTCTGTGATCCTCTGGCACGAATAATCACATCACTTATGGGAGGCGGATTTCACAGGGGAATAAGTGACGGCAAGTCTTCTCAATCCTCCATTCTTTTCAGTGTTCAAGTAAATTTTATTAATGCTTGTCTCTTCAATAATGATAAGTATAATTACCGCTTTTATGTTCCCCGATAGTTCCCTTTCTCAGGGACTGTCCAATCGGCTGGAGCTGTTGAATACATCGACGGCATCTCTGCAGAAAGGTATGATTACCCTCTCAATGAGGGTCCCGGATATGACTCTAAACTGCATTTGATCGTGAGCTTCCTCTCCTGGACCTTTGGGAAATATGGAGTACCCCTTCATTGTCAGTACTCCCAGGTCCACGCTGATTCGAAGTGGTAGTACCTGTAAGAGTTCCATTTATGGGCCAAATAGAACTGTTCATACTTGAAACCATTTAAACGTGTGCAAACAAATGATTAATATCAATTTGAACTATTGATATTAGATAGCAATATTTAAAACTATCTAACTTTGTGCAAATAGAACAAGTGGTTTCAGAGAGCAATACTTGAAACCATTTAACTGTGTGCAAACAATACTTTAAACAATTTAATTATGTGCTCTGATGTAATATATCACCTTGACCAGCAATAAACCCGGCGGATGTTGTTGACTGATTCATCCGGCCGTAGATAAAAATCAACAAATACCAGAAACAAGGAATGCATGGGGGTAAGCTGTGACCAATGGAGAGCATGCATTTAGTGGGTGTAAACCATGGCCAATAAAAGACAAGCATTGCGTGGATGTAAACTATAGCCAATGAGAAACAAGCATTGCGTAGGTGTAAGCATTGTCTAATGGAAAACAAGCATTGAGAGTGAGTTACTGGGAAGTTTTAAAACATTAAGAATTTTGGCTGAAGTCAGTTCCCGCTGGCAGTTCCGACTCCCAACGTGTCCTCCATGTGCACGAACTCTCTCTCTCTCTCTCTCTCTCTCTCTCTCTCTCTCTCTCTCTGATGGCTCTTCTGCTCCACGCAATCGTCACCGTCGACGAATATGATTATATTTTTATATAGACGTGTTCCTCGTTGTTTGTCAAGACCCAGCGGTAGTATACTAAACTGGCTCTTTTAAAAATGTTATCGACAAACTATTTGTTTACAAAACATTATATATATATATGTGTGTGTGTGTGTGTGTGTGTGTGTGTGTGTGTGTGTGTGTGTGTGTGTATAAACAGGATTTGGCATTGAATAACCTACAAGGCTTGGTATGCCATCAAATCCGACCAATCAACCAGCCTGCCAACTGTTCCCTGGGAGTTTTGAGAAAAGATTTTATGTCATTTCTGACTTGGTGATAAGTTGGAAAAATCACAAGTCTGTATATGTTTTGCTATCATATGTTTGCATCTAGTGTTATTTTCTAATTCGAATAAGCTCCGATTTGAACTATCTGACAATTCTTATCTTTGTATTCGATGACAAGTTCTGGTCCTCTGTTTTAGATTGGCTTGTCCATTTAACTATTAGCGTCACAGAGGATTTTGTTCATTTTTATTTCTAGTCGGTGCATATAAGAATTCTTATAAAACGACGGTAATTTCAAAGGAATTTCCCCGTTGCATTTTACTTATGAAACATGAAAAAATCTATATTACTCAACTTTTGTTTGCATACAATACTTTCTAAATATCAAAATTAAGTAAAAATAATAATTGATTCCCTGTCTTGTCTCTTTACTACAAATGAAAATTAACAAAACAGTTGAAAGTAATTTTGATATATACGAGGGTCATTCGATAAATAAGGTGAATTTTGTCAAACGAGTTTTCACTAGGAAGTACTTTTTACTGTTGTATCTTTTTCAATGAAATTCATAGGGATTGGTCCTTTCATGTTTCAGAAGACTGTCAGCACGGCCTTCTTTACTGTCGACTACGCCCAGAACTTTTTCTTCGTCGGAGATTCAGCACGTTTCTACTTCATAGATTGTCTTTTTTTCACTCAACCTCATAGTGGCAAACCCATATTTAGCCCATTTGGAAACATTTTTTGACTAAAACATGCTTTTCCATACACATTATACTTTCTTCTGTAAATTGCATATTGTTTACTTTTCTTAGCCACCAAAAAATGTGTGTGACAAGTCTCTGTTCAGGCTTAAAGCACTCCGTTTTATTTGCCACCATTTTAAATAGCCTGGAAAAAGATATTTTTGTCAGACTAAACATTTTTTTTTATATGAACTAATTTCAAACAATGCAGAGTTTACATTTAAGAAAAAAAATTCGGAAAAAAATCTCTATATTTATTGAATGACTCTTGTGTTTATATTCAAACATAAGAGGTGTAACGATTATCGTCAAAAAGAAATAGAATCGGTGACCCAAGTTGAAATTCTGAACAAAACTGCGTTTCCCTGTGCGCTAATGCCTTTTGGATAGGCCTGAATAAATAGGATGCCAGACTGTGTTTAGCCGTTGTTAGGTAACCGGTCTAGGAGAAGGAAAACATTAAATTCAAACCAGTTTTACACTACTTTAAAAAGTTGACCTTGTGTCATATCCTGATCGTGACTGAGAGTTAGGGTAATTAAATGTACATATATTTAAACGTATCATTAAATTTCTGTTTAAATCTACATAGCCAAACGTGATATAAGCGTTCCTTTAACAATATATTTCTTATGTGGAGATATGTTGGATTTCCATAAATACTGTGCCCCCACCCAAATTGACAAATGACTTTCTGTTGACTACTGAATTATTTGGGAACAATTCTTTGCATAATAGTCCACGTCATCATAATGGAATTTCTCATAACTCTGTTTATATATATATATATATATATGTTGTATAGCCACATCATTGCCATTTCATATAATCACAATGATATCTCAATCCAACGGCACATGTACAAATTCAAATACAGGGAAATACACCTCACATTGATAGGCGAACTCACTGTTGTTCAGGTACGAACGTTTATTAACTTCTTGACTTCTTAGTTCGGTTCTTCAACACGAGGAGAGAGAGACACACAAATTTTAAAAGTCTTTCGTATCATACTACGCTAACAAAACTCAAACGCTCGGCACATCTCGTGGAGTTTTAGATCTCTTTTCATCTTCGCTGGTCGGGACCCGAAAAACTTAACCGTATGCCTCAACGGTCGAAACCCCAACTTTTCAACACCATGGTCCTAACTCAACTTCAACTCTCGACATGGCCCAAGTCAACTTCCAACTCGACTGGTCCCCATTCAACAACCAACTGGACTGGTCCCCAATGAACTACCAACTCGACTGGCCTACAGCCGAGACCCAACTGGACTGCTCCTCAGTAAAAACCCAACTGACATGTTTTTCAAAATATCCAAATTCTCAGCTCATCGCTTCCGTGCATGACCTCATTCACACCCCAGTCTCATTTCCTATCTGGGATTTATTATGACAATTGTGATTGTCATATCATCTACGCGCGAGCGTAAACTGTACCCAATGTCTGTATACCTGAACTAAGAGCCGAATAGTTCAAAGCCAAACCAAACTGAATGATAAAATATAATTAACGAAAAATGATTTATATAAAAAAATCATTCTGTAATTATATAACATCTGTATATGGGGGGGGTAATTTGGTTAAATAGTATCGACATCTTTTGTCGTCATATTTTTATTTTGTTTCGTTCAAGTCGCTGTATGGATGTTATAATATCCGACCGGAATTGGGTAATAAGTTTTCCATACTTAATTTGTCACCAAGTTCTTCCGGATCCATCATAGTTACATTGTACTTGCAAAAGTTGTATTGCTTTTGCAATATACACACCTCCTATGATGGGTCCGAATGATCTAAGGAACAAAATATGTATGGAAAATTTATTATCCGATTCCGGCCGGATATTATAACATCCACACTATAACTTGAACGGATCAAAATAAAAATATATAGACTAAAGATGTCTGTACTGTTTAACTATATATATATATATGTGTGTGTGTGTGTGTGTGTGTGTGTGACTGGGCAGCAATTTTTCATAAAGACATATTTGGTTAAATAGTATATATGCGTTTTGTCTACATATTTTTATTTTGATCTGTTCAAGTCGCCATATGGACGTTATAATATCTGGCCTGAACGGACTAATAAATTTCCCATAGTTAATTTATCTCCAAGTACTTTCGGACCCATCATAGTTGTATTGTACTTGCAAAGGTTGTATTACTTTTGCAATATGCATCACACTCCTGTATGAGGCCTATGATGTGTCCTAAAATATTTGGGAACAAACTAACTATGTAAAAATTTATAAGTCAATTCCGGCCGGATATAAAATATCCCTACGGTGACTTGAACGGATCAAAATAAAGATATGTAGACAAAAGATGTCTATACTATTTAACCAACTATATATATATATATATATATATACATATTATATGTGTGTGTGTGTTTGTGTGTGTGTAAAATCATATTGTATTTTAATTTTGAGCGGATTTCCAGCCTGTCAGTTGCGCTTAGAATTTGCTGATTGTATCACTTGTCGAGGGGTAAGACTCCCTCCCCTTTAAAAAGGGGGCGTCCTGAGCATGTCACTAAACTTCAACTGATGGGGACGTTCCACCGTTGGAGATCTTGAGAGTGTAGAGTACTTCTTCAATTTCATTACTCCCAGGTTCGCTGTGACCCGTAGGGGTAGTAACAGTTAGTGTCTCATCCCTGGGTCACGTAGACCTGTATAAAAATCAGTCATATTTGGTTGGAATACTTGAGGTCATACAACTGCACAACAGTCTTTGTGAGATTTAGCAGTAAAAGTGGTTTAAACGGATGTTCAGGTGACAGTAAGTCTCCTCCAGCTCTGTTATCTAATTATAATAGATCAGGTCTTTTATTTTGGATTTGTAAATTCCTTTGTATCCGAGAGAATTTCATACGTCAGACAAATTCTGGTTTGTGCATATACCATTTGACAGCATTGTTAAAACTTTTTTTTGCACAATTCCCAGTAGATCACCTTTCCCACTCACTCATGCCTTTTTATATTACTTAGTGCTCGTGTCGTAATTTCTAAGGCAGAATTAAAAGTATAAACTTATCAAACCCCTCTGCCTCGGGCAGAATGTAACACAAGATCAATTACTAAGTGGATTGATTTGGTTGGATTGGGTTTTATGGCATATCAACCATCGTTGGTTAATTAATGTCAAATCCAGTTTATACATATATCAAATATATATGAACGGTAAACACATTTTGTTGATAACATTTTAAAATGAGGCTGAGTGCATTTTTTTGCACAAGTATTGCTATGTATCACTATCAATTCAAATAAACATCAGTCATTACACACTTTATGTTAAGCCATTCGTTTGCGTAGAGTTTTAATGTCAAACAGATATAATTGACCCATAGATAGGACCCTATCAGGTACTACCACTCCGGACCAGAGTGGACCTGAGAGCGATGGCAATGAATAACCAGTCGGCTGTAACTGTAGAATACGCCGACTGCTTCTCTGCAGAGGGGTAAGACCCCAACCTAATGAGAGTCCTGGATATGACAATAAACAATCCGAGGTGCCCGTGGTGTAATGGTTATCGTCGTAGGAAATGGACACGGCGACACGAGTTCAAATCCTGGACGAGACTGATTGCATTTCACATAGCACTAATACCCTTGGGAAAGGTATGAATCCAATTATTCTCCCTCCAACGATGGGTAAATAGTAGGGCAGACTAGGTTCTTCAGCCTTGGGGAGACAACTAGTCTAGGAGAAGGAAAACTCTGAATTCAAACCTGTTAAACTCCGCTTAAAAAATTGACCTTGTGTCATATCCTGCTCGAGCGGAGTGGTTGGGTAAATATGATAAACAATCCGAAGGTGAGGTCCCAGTAATGCTTTGGGGAATGCAGAGTACCCTAAACTGTATGCTTATGCTAAACTGAATTGTTTGAAATAGAACTATTTTGATATTTAAACTCGTACTTATGCGAAATTGAATTGGTTGAAATAGAATTGTTTTGGCATTTAAACTGCAAACTTATGCAACAATGAATTGTTTGAAATAGATCTGTTTTTGTATGCTAAACTGAATTGTTTGAAACTTTTATCAAAATGACTTAATTCGGGGTTAAATGACACGAAAAGGGTTGATACGTCATAAAACAACCAACCAACCAACCAACCAACCAACAAATCGTCACTTTTACAGGTTCTTTGTGGTTGTTCGATGGGTCACAACTAAATAGTGTCACTTTTCTGTTCCTCAGTTTGTTTGTTTTTTTCAGCTGAAAATTCGGTAAAATTCTGCTCATGCACACAATCAAATTCATCAACGAAAAATTCTCTGATAATTTAAAAAGAAAAAACAAATTAGACCCTCAAACTCACCTCAATTTTTTATTCTTCGAAAAAAAGCAAAAAGAAACAAAAAAAGCAACAAACAAACAAACAAACGAACAAACAAACAAGTAAACAAACAAGTAAACAACCAAACAAGTACCCCCCCCCCAAAAAAAAAGCACAATAAAACAAAGCGAAACAAAAAAACAAACAATTATTTTACATTTTATATTAGATGGGGGTAGGTAACTTTTACATTTTAATTCAATACAGAATGATCCCCCATTTACGGAACAGTTAGCGCTGGAAAAAGAACTGTAACCAGAAAATTTATTTTACTTTCTTTAAATGTTTACCGAGTGGAATAATACGCTTTTTTTTTCAAGAATCGTCCAAGTGCAAAAAAAAAAAAAAAAAAAAAAAAATGGCGTCTATAAAACTTGCGTGGAAGCGTTTGAGCACGTATAATTATCATTGAATCTAAAGTTTCCTTTAAAGTTATGAGAAAGTAAGAAATTCAAGTTTTAAATAAACTCATAGTCTGGCTCAAGGAAACTTTTCTGGAGCAGGAAATCAATTTCACGATCAATGCATTTCGAGTCGGGCAGTTTTGTGCTGACGTCGACAGCTTGAGCGTATAAACCCCAGTTGGGCAGCAACAATTAAAATCTCACTCAGGACTTGTGTCGCGTTTTAACGACCATTTATGAGAAAAAATAAATAAATAGTTTAACTGCCTCGCGAAGAACAGTCTTATAGTATATAGTTGATGTCTATGGTTCAAATCTCTGAATGGAGTCATTGTGTTGAGTTTACTTTATTTTCTTTTTTTTTTTTTTTTTCCTTTTCTGATGAGAGTGGGGAAGTTGGGTTGTGTTTATGTTTTTGAGTATCGGATTTCTCAGAAAATGGAATTTTTTTTTTTTTAAAGAGAACACAGAAGAGATTTTCAGCGTCTGAAGGGATGAATGGGGTGAATGGCGCAGATAACGAGGGTTCGGTGGGAGGGTAAGGATAGCCCAGAATGAATATAGAGATTAAAATTAGGATAGAGACGATGTGAACAAAACCAAAACATTACACACACACACACACACACACACACACACACACACACACACACACACACACACACACACACACATATATATATATATATATATATATGTATATCCCGACACATGCTCACTCAATGAATATATATATATATATATATATGTAGTGAGAATGTTGCACCACACACACACATATATGTAAATAATAATAACTAGGACCTTGTTCAAGAACTTAGTAAGCTATGGAACATGAAGATGATGGTAATACTTATTGTAATTGGAGCACTTGGAAAAGTCTTCTTGAGTCTGAAAAGGGGTCAAGAAGAGTTAGAAATCGGTGGGCAAATTGAGACCATTCGGACAACAACATTGTTGATATCGACCAGAATACTGAGAAGAGTCCTGGAGACCTGAGGAGACTTCAATCAGACTCCAGTGAAAGACCATCAGCTATCACCGGTCTGAAAACCTCGCAAGGAATATTTTATTATTTTCCTCCGTGAGAGTTTTTTTTTTTTTTTTACATCAGCGTTAGGTGATGGTCTTTCACTGAAGTCTAAGTGACAGCAAGTCTCTTCAAGTCTCTGGGACTCTTCGCAGTATTTTCGTCGCTCTTTGCAATGCTGTAGTTTTGTTGGTCTCCACTCGTCCTCTTATTTCCAAGTCCTCCTGTCCCTTAATTAATCCTTTGGGGTTTATACCAAGAGCACCGATTGCAATTGGTATAAACGTCACTTTTATGTTTCATAGTTTCTTTAATTCTTTTGCAAGGTCCAGGTACTTATCCTTCTTCTCGCTTTATTATTATTTACTCACTGGAGTTTGAGTGACAACAAGTCTCCTCAAGTCTCCAGGACTCTTCTCAGTATTCTAGCCGTTCTCAATGATACTGTAGTTGGGATGGTCTTCACTCGTCCTCCAACGTCCAAGTCCTCCAGGGCCTTTAATAATCCTTTAGTTACTGTACCGAAAGCACCTATCACAATTGGTATAATGGTCACCTTCATGTTCCATAGTTTTTTCAATTCTCAAGCAAGGTCGAGGTACTTATCCTTCTTTTCACATTCTTTCAGCAAAGTTCACAGTTTTGCAAGTTCTCTTTTTTTTTTTTTGCTGGCCGACTGGCCAAGATAAAGTGATATGTTTGAATGTCAAAATCCCAGAAGAGTTATTATTATTATAACTTAATGAAACGAAATTTGTATCAGAAATCTAATTAAAGAGTATCATTAATCAAAGGGTATCACTAATGAAATTCTCCAGAACCTTTTTAACAGGACAAGAGAGGAACTCAACATAGATTTTCTTTTACCAAGAATTAAAAAGAACTGGAATTCCTTACAATACACGACGAAGAATTGATTTTAATATATGCTAAATACTAAATTGCAACTGGAAAATACGCGATAATAAAGCTTTTAGCAAGAATAGATTTTGTTATTAAAAAATACACAATGAAACAAGAACAAAAAGAAATCGGAAGAAATAGAACTGAACTGCTTAATCAGGAAAGCATAAAAATACTTTGAAGAAAAGCAAATCTCAAAAGAACCAGGAATATTAGAAGCGGATAGATTAACGGTGGTGAAAGAAAAATTTAGAAAAGTGTATCTCAGAAAGACAATAAAACTTCTTAAAACCAAACTCTGCTGAAGAAATCTAATCGAAGAAATAAATCCACTCATAGTCTCAAGGATATTAATGGCGATGTACAAAGCGTTACACTCGAGAAATGACATAAACAGACTCTATGGGACAAGAAAGGATCGGTGAATAGAAATCGCTATCACTATAAATGCAACACAATAATATGAAAATGAGTTATTACTGAGACAAGTGTAATAGCGGTTATTTGGAACATGTCCAGTAAAAATTTCATCCTTTGAGCTCGAGACATCAAATCAATGTTTCTTAGTTGTTATTATATCAGCTTCCAGGACATGCAATCATTTTTTGAGTTTTTGTTTTGTCTCAGTAAAAAATCATTATCATATTATTGGGTTGTATCTGTTTTGAGACAGTTTTGAATAATTTTATCTCCAAATAAGTAGGGAGGGAAAATATTTTTCCTCTCTTATCCAAGACATTGTGATCAAAGATTAATAGTTGTTATTGAATACTATTTTCAAATCTGAAACAAAAAGGAACACAACATTATTATTAGTAGAGTTATTAGCGGTCACATAGGTCACATGTATATTGAGACATGATATACTACAATACAGAGACACGATGAATATACAAAAATGAGCAAAGAGAGATTAATTACAGCAGCCAGTAACAACAAAATCACGATGGAAAACAACAATAAAAATACAGAAAACAAAAATAGGAAGAAAAACAACAATACTGATATTTCAAACGATAAACTAAGGATGCACATGAAATTACCTGGACTGGTGCACATTGCACATGATATTACCCGGACATGTGCATTCTGAAAACTCAATACTGTTTGTTTTTTATTACAGTGTTTTGTGGTAAATTCTAAAAGGTTTTATTTGGTTTGAGTTTCTTTAATTAATAGCATATCAACCTTCGCGGGATATTAAATGTCAAAGCTATTCTTGTTGAAGACCTATTGGGATACTATTTGACTTATCGCTTGGGGTGGGATAAAGGGGTTCATACCTTTTCCCTGGGACTTTAGTCCAAAAGTGAATGTTATAGCACGACTGAAATTTGAACTCGCTTTCTACGATTCAGCAATCCAGCACGTTAGCCACTAAGCTAAATATTAGATCTGGATCTTCAGACAAAGAAGATATCTGAAGATGCAGATCTAATATTTTAAAAAATAAAAGGTCTGCTGAAATAAATATTATTACAAAAAATATGAGTAATTTTTAAAGGTTTTCCTTTTATATGGAGTTATTTTCTCTGTATTTCAATCTATTGTTGTTTTACATTGAGATCTCTTTTGGATTTTGAATTACATGGATATTGAAGAAAGAAATCCTAAAATAGAATCGTTCCCACCATCGCTGACTTAGCGATGGATAATATATATATATATATATATATATATATATATATATATATATATATATATATATATATATATATATAAGGACGAGAAAGCAAAACCAAAAATAGAAATACAAAAGATAAAACAAAAAGCATAAAAAGAAAAAAAAAACAGAAGATGAGGGAAAATAATAGGGAGTAAGGTAAAGGGGAACAAATTGAAAGAAAAGGGAGAAAGAGTAAACAAATATAGAAGGAAAAAGTGAGAACAAATTGAGTAAGAAAGGAACAAAGAAAAGGAAATAGATAGATAGATAGATAGATAGATAGGTTGTGTGGAAAAACAAAACTCTAGAAATAAGTAAATATACTTAACAGGAACATTTTACAAATGTTCTGAAATGAAGTTATCTTTCGCTCCTCTTTCGTTGCTCGGCGTAGATATTATCTTTCTCTGTGGGTGATCGTAAAGCAGAACGCCGGACAGCGAAATCCTTTGAGAGAACCCAGAGAAATGGTTCCATATACTACTCAGTTTCGTACTCATCGCTCTAAACAAATCTGTACTCACTGGCTCAAATAGATTCATTTCAAAAGAATTATTCACCAACACTAAAAACAAAACCTGGTATATATATATATTTCTTTTCCATTTCTTTGTTGTTGGTCCAAAGAGAGAAAAAAGTAAATATTTCAAAATAAATTGGTCCACTAAGAGATTTATATTTTATGAGAATTATTCATTTCGTTCTTACATACGCGTATGTTTCTTGTGAGACTCGAACTGACTCGTGTTGGTTTGTTGGCCGAACATATATATAACAAAACTACTACACGGGTGAGTTCGAGTCTCATTGGGTGTCCCATTCATATGACCTTATGCCACATATGTTCTCTGACGAAAGCAACAAGCTGGAAACATATACGGATGTAATAACGAAATGAATAATTCTTATAGAAATACAGATCACTTAGGTGATCTATTCATTTTGAAATATATATATATATATATATATATATATATATATATATATATATATATTTTTTTTTTTTTTTTTGGTACAAGAAAATTTCATCATTACGATGAGAAAGTGAATCATATTTGTTTATTTATTAAAATGATTTTAAAAAAACAAATTGGAGGGACCCTTTCTTCCGGTGAGTTTTCTATTTAAAAGATAATGATATTAAATCATATTGGGGGTGGGAAATTAAAAAAAACCCACAACTCCCACGATTCTCACCCAATTCCCTAAACAGAAAATTGCCCAGTCGGCTGGCGGGGGGTTCTGTTGAATACAACGACTTCACCTCTGCAGGGGATAAGCCCCCACCCCAACGACTGTCCTGGATATAACACTAAACAGTCTGATAGTGAGGTTCCAGTAATGCAGGTGCTTTGGTAAATGCGGAGTATCCCTTCATCGCCATCGCTCCCTGGTCCACTCTGGCCCAGAGTGGTAGCACCTGATAGAGTCCTATCTATGGGTCAAATAGAACTAAACAGTGGTTTAGAGAATTTACTGTTTTTTGCATTTAAACTGCGTATTGATGCTAAACTGAATTGCTCGAAATAGAACTGTTTTGATATCTAAAATGCGTCTTTATGCTAAACTGAATTATTTGAAAAAAAAACTGTTTTAACATTTAACTCTGTGTATTTTCCAGTCGGCTGGGGTTGTAGAATACACCGACTGCACTTCTACAGTGGGTAAGACTCCCCCCCCGACTAACGAGTGTCCTGGATATGACACTAAGCAATCTGATGGTGAGGTTCCAGGGATTATGGAGCTTTGGGGAACACAGAACACTCCTTCATTGCCATCGCTCCCAGGTCCACTCGGACCCGGAGTGGTAGCACCTGATAGGGCTCTATTTATGGGTCAAATAGAACTAAACTGCGTACTTATGCTAAACTGAATTGGTTGAAATACCACAGTTTTGAAATTGAAGCTCTACTTATGCTAAACTGAATTTTTTCGAAATAAAAGTGTTTTGACATTTATTTTGACATGTAAACTGCGTACTTATGCTAAAAGGAATTGTTTAAAATAGAACTGTTTTGATATTTAACTTTGTATAAACAAAATAAACAAAATCTATACTTATAGTTAGCTGAATTGGTTTAATTAGAACTGTTTAACTAAACTGAATAACTTTAAATAGAAATGTTTTTGACAATTAAACTGTATACTCATGCTAAACTGAATTGTTTGAAATAGAACCGTTTATTTGTATAAAAATGGATTTGGCATTAAATAACCTATAAAGGTTGTTATGCCATAAAACCCAACCCACCAACTAACCAAACAGACAAAGAATATCGAATTGTCTTCTCAGTCAGCACAATTTAGGTTAATATAGCGTCATAGCTATAGCCTCTAAGATGTTGTTTAGACCTGCAAGATGTTGTTTAGACCTTGCTTTGTACAAGACAGAGAAACAGTCATCCGAATATTTAGTCCTTCATTGTTTTTATATATATATATATATAAGAGTGTATATTATGGCAACAATTTATTATTGAGCCAAGTTTCATTTGAGACGATGGAAATCTCTTTATCATTTTTAATTGTAATTTTTCAAGTCTTCAACACAAGAAAAATAACAAAAAGACTTGAAAAATTACAATTAAAAATAATAAACTGAGTTCAGTCGTCTTTTTTAAAACTTGCCTTAATAATAACAAACACACACACACACGCGCGCACACACACACACACACACACACACATATATATATATATATATATATATATATATATATATATATATATATATATATATATATATATATATAAGATTTAATCCTGTTCGCCATTTCACTAGTAATACGAAAAATACAAGAATAAGCTTTTTTTTTTCCAGATTTTTTAATGACATATCAACCTTCGTGTGTCATTTAATGTCTAAGCCATCCGAGTAGAAGAACAGTACTGATACTATTTTACCCATAGATGGGAGCGGGGAATAAGAGGGTTCAATATCTTTCCCAAGGTTAACACGACTAAGTGTATCATGAAAATCTCAATCATAAATCCTTTGTAAGAAAAAGAAAAAAATACATTGAGTGTATTTGAAAATAATTGTATTTATTTCTCTTTGCATGAAAGTTCGTGAAGTGTAATACTTTTAATTTTCAACACATATAGTAATTTACTAAGCTTTTTGCTTAGATGTGGCGCAAGGACGAATGAAAGGGGCACCCAATGAGACTCGAACTCACTCTTGCAGATTTCTTAGTCAAGCTTGCTAACCAATACACTACCCGAGGCGTCCAACTTCCAACACATGTATGAACATTTTTCATATACCGTTTCACCCATGAATATCCTATGTAAATATAGACATATATACATGCATATATGGAAGGAATTAATGAAAAAAGAATCTGACAATATGAAGAAAAATTGGAAAACAAAATAATCCTAAGTGAAGAATTTAATGTGAAAGAAAGTCGACGCTTTAACGTTTTGGTTTTAATGAACCATCATCAGGACATATGAAAGTAATTATTTGCTTTTAAAATAAATGATAAAATTGATTTAAAAAAATCAATTTGGACATTTTCAATGTTACTTACACTTGCATTTTAGCCACTAAAATCAATTAATTAATTAACAAAGTTTAATAAAATGTTGGTGTCCTTTTCTCCTGTTCGGGAATTCATTCAATATTCTTTTTGAATGAACAAGTTTTTGATACTGGCCATTTTCTTTCCTCAAGTATTCACTTTGGTTAATTTGTTTAACCTTTATTGGAATTTATTGTGCGTGGTATTCATTGACACAAACACCAGCTTTTCCCCATAATGCATTAGGCTATCTGAATGATAACCTAACCCAGAATATTTCGTTGGGGAAAAACTAAGTCCATTTAGACTAAAATAACATATATTTTACTTACATATATTAACACATAATTATAAAATATGATAAATGTCCCAAATCATAAAAAAAAGGTTACAAACGTTGTTCCAAAGAACAAGAAGTACTGAATAGCAGCAGTTGGACACTTCCGTTTTAAAGGTGTACAGAAATTCTGAAAAGATAATTTGCACGCGCGTGCTGCTCGAAAAGCGGAGACGAAAGAAAAGAGTTCTTCTTTGGGTGCTGTCTATTGCCATAAAATGGGAGAACTTGCTTCTGGAAATGTCACGTTACCAACGGTCACGTGATTGTCGGAAGCTCCGCCCATACCTCCCGAAAAGAGAGACAACTATGTTTTGTTCCCCTTGCAACGGCATATCAATTCTTTATTGATATTTGATTTATCAAGTATTCATATCTAATACTAATAATTTGCCGACAGTTGTATGGTTTCAACTATTCCTATTGAATACATATAATTTATACACGATTATATAGTTTCAGTAGCTCATTTGCTAGTGGGTAGAGTGTTCGCCATTGGTCCGGGACACCGGGGTTCAGTCCCAGGTCGGGTCATACCAAAAACTTTAAAAGTGGTACTAGATACCTCTTTGCTTAAACCTCAGCATTTTAAGGTGCGTATTAAGGGTAAAGTGGAGTAATCCAAGGAAAGGAGTAGCGCCCTCCCCTACACATCGGTGTAGTAGCTATTGAAAAGGGAGCCTTCGGGTCGCTCTCGACTAGGATCGCCAACTTTACTGACTTATATAGTTTCTAGAAACTATTTTTATTTAATAATAATCATTTGTCTACACAGTTATATAGTTTCAAGCATTTCTGACACTAACATTGTCCAAGAAATTATATACTTTCAAGTAAATAATGATAGTAATTTTAATAAATCGACATAATATCTTTGGTTAACATATTGAACTGCGACATCATAGTTTGCGAGTTCGAACTTCAGTCAAAGTAGTGGGTTCCTTTTCGGACAAATAATCTTAGGAAAGGTATGAACCCCATTAACCTGTGCCCGTGGTGTAATTGTTATCGTCGTAGGAAATGGACACGGCGACTCGAGTTCAAATTCCTGGACGAGACTGATTGCATTTCACATAGATTTAATACCCTTGGGAAAGGTATGAATCCAATTATTCTCCCTCCAGCTATGGATAAATAGTAGGACAGAGTGGGATCTTCAGCCTTGGTGAGGCAACTAGTCTAGGAAAAGAAAAACTCTGAATTCAAACCTGTCAAACTCCGCTTAAAAATTGACCTTGTGTCATATCCTGGCTGAGCGGAGGGTTGGTAAATAGGATTAACCCTTCATCTATGTGCTAAATAGTACCACTATCATCATCCTACAAGAATGGCATTATATAACCCACAAAGTTGATATGCACATAAACCAAACCAAATCAAACCAAACTAAACTAATCTTTAGTAAGTAATCATAGCTTCAAGTGCCGCTTTTTCATAAAAATAATCCAAACACAATTACATGGTTCCAAGTATTCCAATCCAATACTATTAATTTTCACACAGATCTATTTGACTCGTATATAGAACCCTGACGGGTACTATCACTCCGATCAGAATCGAGTTAAGAGTAATAGCAATAAAAAGATTATCTACATACCCCGGAGGTGGCCTCGTGGTGTAATGGTTAAAGCGATGGACTGAGAAATCTTAGTAAGTGAGTTCGAACTCCAGTCGCGCTATTACGTTCATTTTCGGACAAATGTCCTTGGGAAAGGTATGAACCCCCTTATCCTCCTAACTATGGGTAGTAGTAGTACCACAACTGTTCTTCTTGGAGAATAGCTTTGGCATTAGATAACCTACAAAGGTTGATATGTCATAAAACAAAGAAATAAACTACATACCCCGGAGCTTCAGAAGTGGAAGTCCAGCAGCATATTCAGTTTAATATCATGTCCAGGACACTCCTTTTATTGTGGGGTGGGGTCCTCCTCCTCTACAGAGGATACAATCAAAGTGTACTGGGCTCTGCAGACAGGGCTTGACGAGTGTGTGGTTATTGCTTCAAATTTGAATTAGATTGCCTCGTGACTGAAAGAGTTTCAAATTTCTCACCAATACAACGGATCCTGTGTTCAAGCCGACGTAAAACCACAAGTCCTGAAAACTAATTTTCTGGGAAGATTAGTGGAACACACTTTCTGATTCTCCTCCTCACTTTCAAATTTCATTCTATGTCGTAACAAGTTGATTAGTTTGGTTCTGTTTGGTTTTATGGCATATCAACTTTTTTGTAACTTATTTGATGCCAAATCCTGTTTATACATATATATTCTTCTTTTTTCTTTCTTTTTCTCTTGATGGTTCTATTTGTTTTACATTATTACCTTAAACGGTCACATGATATTT
>OY757907.1:93572425-93574925 GCA_963585895.1 Sepioteuthis lessoniana
CTCTGTGTTACTTACAATATATAATACGCTAGCATATAATACGCTATATATAATACGCTAGCATACAATACGCTAGCATACAACACGTTAGCACACAATCCGCTAGAATATAATACTCTATATACAATACGCTAGCATACAATACGCTATATACAATACGCTTGCATACAATACACTATATACAATACGTTAGCATACAATACGCTAGAATATACTACACTTTATACAATACGCTACCATACAATACGCTATATCCAATACGCTAGCATGTGCACCAGCTGTTTCTGTGTTATTGTGCTCATGAACAGCTTTTTAGCTGTTAATTTGAAATAAGGTTTTTGAATTATACTAAACTTTCGTCAGTGCAACAATATTTCCGCCTTAAAGACTTAAAAAAAAGACGTAAAATTCCCTTTGAAAAAAGCTTGGAAAATGCCTCTTTTTCCCCAAAGATCACTTCAGTTCTTAAAACCCATTATGATTGATGGATTTTGCATCTTAAAACCCTCAACCCAAAAAGGAAGGTCAAACATAAACTAAACTACTCGAAGGACATTACACTCCAACCCTTAAATACAAATTAGAATGTTAAAAAATGAATTATTCAAAAAGTCATTAACTTCTAGACTGGTCTTTTCTGCATACTGACATCTTCGAGAGAAAAAAAACAAAAAACAATACAAAAGGGAAAAACACTCTCACACATACCCCTATATATATATTTATATATATATATATTACCAACAGATTCTATTCTGTTAAGTCCCTGTATAATTTAAAATTTGCTAGAATGATTGTAAGAGCATATTCTAGAGTGGTATTTATAAGCAAGTAAAGTTGGCGACCTTAGTTGAGGGTGAGCCGAAGGTTCCTTTTTCAATAGCTATAACCTTGAGGTGTAGGGGAGGGCGCTACTTCATTCCCAGAATTGCTTCACTTTACCCTTGATCCTTATCTTATAGTGCTGAGTGTTAAACAAGGCGGCATCAAGTACCATTTTAAAGTCTTTGGTATGACTCGACCTGGGATTGAATCCTGGTCTACCGGACTATTGGCGAACACTCTACTAATTTGGCCATATATACATGATTAAGGAGACTATCTATCTATCTATCTATCTATCTATCTATCTATGTGTGTGTGTGTGTGCTTATTTCTAATTTTTTGAATCAGTGTCATACCACAGACTCATTTTTATTTAGAGTAAAGTCAGAATTAATTAAATAAACTGAATCATATATTATTCATCACAGCATATCTTTGTTACCAAGGGTACTGTAATGCCCCCCCTGTCACCATCAGTGATGCAGGTGCTCGGCTGTGTGATCAACAAAAAAGGGGTCATTCACGAGAACTCTAAAGTTAGGTGCAAGAAACAGACATACAGGAGAGTTGGGGATTTTTGAAAAGGGTCAGTCAGTGAGTTTCTGACAGGGTAACAAGGAACGACTTAAATGTGGGAGCTAGTGGAACGTCCTCTTCTGAACTGAACGTGGGTACGATTTGCGGAACAATGGATCTTTCCTTCACCGAATCGCGAAGACCACTTTACGCCTTCTTATTTTTTAAATCGGTCCAGAGGAAAGTAGGAACCTCGATAATAAATTGAGAGTGATTTTTTTGTGTCCCCGTGTCTGACTTTTTCCATCATTTCATCTTTGTCTTCGCAAACGTTCTTCAAGAATCCGCAGCGTTATACGAGTTTCTATTGCAACAACGTAAATGAAAATGTGGCAAAAATTTTATCCGAAAAATTCCTTAACTGGTAGAAAATACAGAAAAATTTACAGATCATAGTACGAAAGTCAACTATATCTGCATACAGTACAGTGCAAGAACATCGACTACAGTCGAACACGGCATACCACATAGAATTCGACTGAAGTTGCCCTCGGCGATAATCAGTATATTTAAAACTATGTTTTCCTACTTATTTAATAATCAGCTGAAAATAATTTTGTGACATATTTCTTTAAAAGATGCCACACAAGTTCAAATCTTGAACGCGGCTGTTGACACTTATGCCCTTGTGAAAGGCATGAGTCTATTTCCCCTTCTGTCTAAACTTTGGATAAAGACTAGAGTAGCTTCTGATGGTTTTGAAAGGAAACTCTAAATCAAGACTACCTACACCCCGCTTAAAAATTGACCTCGTGTCGCATCTTGCTCGAGGCGGATGGGTTTGGTAAATCGATTTATTCATTCAGGGGTGGGACAAAATTAGGGAAACACCAGGAAATTTCGCACAAATTTATATTGATATGGTTTTCTGTGAGGAGTATTCCCGTGAGCTCCAGCTTTGTGCAGCTCCCTTCAAACAGTTTTTAAGAAAACAGACTTCTCAAAATGGTCATTAAGCTCTACAGTAATATTCGGAGCTGTATTCAAGTGATCCTTACCGACAATCCGAGTAAGAGTCTTACGGTCCTTATCAGAAATCTTTCGTTTTCTTCCATTGTTTTGCTTCAGTGATGAGGGTTTTTTTTTCTTTTTTCTCAAA